>WEIS01071324.1:0-34184 GCA_013389965.1 Todus mexicanus | reverse complement strand
ACAGCAAGAAAGGGGAAAAAAAATCCTGACTCTGATGTGCAGGCGTACCCGCTATCTTCCATCTCCAACACGGCACGCAGCCCAGAGCGGCCCTGGCCAGCCGGCTCCGTGCTCCACGCAGATGAGGATGGATATTGCAAACGCGGAGAAAATTGATTGCGCTGGAAACGCGTGCGAGGTGGATATTGGGTGGAAAATTGGGGGGACTTGCTCTCATCAGGAAGTCTTTGATTCATTGCCGTGGCTCCAGAGAGAAAGTCCGGGTGCCGCTGCCAACGTGGGCTGAAAATTTGGCTTAAGCAGAGGCAGAGAAAATAGTAAAAGGTCCCGACTCCTTATTATGGTAAAGCAAGGAAACTCATTTAGAAATGAGAAACGGGAATACTAGTTGCTAGTTAGTGGTTAAATTGTTAGTTAGTAGTTTTAGAGCATGGATCCCACCACGACAGAAACTACCCAAGGGCAGACTTGATACAGCAAGTCAGTCCAGAGGGCTACCAAGGTTTCAACGCTCAGCTCCCAGCAGACAGTATCAGCTCATTTCTTTCCCGGATGATTGATGGTTTATCATAAGAGAAATTTGGTTTCTTAATCCCACTCCTCTTAGGAGGCAGTTTGGGAGCTCACTGCTTCAGTGCTAGAAAGATGCTACCAATTTCCAGCTGGGATTTCACGGTCCCTTCACCCCCATTCGGTGCTGTATCAATGTTCTCTGCAAATGGCATTGGGGTTTATTTTCCTTACGTTATAAACAGCGGTTGAATTCCTGCTTAGCCACTCTGAAATATTGCTGTGAAAATCAAGGATATGAGCTGACTTATCAGGAGAGAAAAATACCAGAAGGACTAATGCCTGGCTCAGGCTCTGCACAGCCACTGAATAACAGAATTTCTTCTGCAAGGCAAGAGCCTGGGGCAGTGGCAGACCTTGGGGACTGGGGGTATTACCAAGCAAACACAACTTCAGCCAAAACTAAAGGAGAGGCCACACAAGCATCTTCCAAGAGCAATTTGCAGGTTTTTCCAGCCCTGGGCAAGCTGTCCAGTCATAGGAAGATGCTCTGCAGAGATACTGAGTCCTTTGTGTTGCTGCATTCCCCATTGCATCCAAGCTGTATCTTTTGGGGTTTTGCTTTCGGCAGCCCGTACACCCAGCTCCTTTGGTCCGAGGACGATTTGTGTTGCCTGGTGCAATAGAACAGTGAGAAAGTTTGAGCAGTGAGTACAGTAAAAGCCCTTTTCAGGGCGCACAAGCACCAGGAGGCTCCTGACGCATCGCTCCTCACAGCGGCAGCTCCTGTGCTTATTTTAGCTGGAGGAGGTTGCAGCAGAAAACTTTATAGTAGGCTTGTGTGCAGCAGAGATTCCAGAGTACAGTATCACGCAGAGCAGGAGCAGTATACATTATTCATCATCAAGGTAACACTAACAAGATGAGAACATTTAGTTGTTAAATGCTGGGAAATCAAGGAGGGGAAAAAAGGGCCATTCTCTTGTAAAGAGGTTGGTAACCATGCCCTACAAACCCCTTCTATGTTCAGCTGAAGTTGCCACGTAGTTGCTGTTAAGATGAAACCAAAGCAGGATGTTAGGGATGCTCTTCAGTGGGGGACAGCCCCACCAGGTATCACCATGAGAAGAACCGGCTCATGCTCCCCACACAAGGGGCAGGAGGAGGGAGAAGCCTCCAATCTCTGTTTAGGGGAAAACAAGGTGGGATTTTCACATCCTCAAATCCCAGCCCTGGCTGAGGGGGATTCCTCCCAGCCCAAGGGAGGTCAGGGCAGTGACTCTCCACAGGAGCTGCTCATGGTCCCACAGCAGCCCTGAATATTCCTCCTTCCACCACCCAAAGGCAGCTGAATCACAGACTATGTGCTTAACACACCAACTATTCCCTCTGTGCCTCTGTTACCCCACGGCATGACCACAGACAAAGAGCGAAGCATCTTCTGAGAGCACTCTTGAGCCAGCTGACACACCACTACTTTGCTTCTTCTGAACCTGGAGTTTCCAGCTGGGGCATCCCTGAGACAAGGACCTCTGTGTCTGTGGGACCAGACCGGTGTGACAGGCACAACACTTTAGGGACATCTATCCCAGGACTGTCAAGGTCTATGCAACACAACAATCAACAAGACATATGCCCTCAGGCAGACCTCAAGTATTAAATTCCCCAGTGTAGCGGAGTTCCCAGCTTTAATAATTATACTTACCCAGTTCTGCAAGGGCTTTGAAATCTTCTGATGGAAAGTGCATAATTTAAGTGCAAGGTACTTGTATTGTTGTTAGTGGTTAGTGGTTAGATCTGTGCCAGGTCTGCTCTCCTTTAACATCTTCATTTGATCTGAAAGAGGGAGGGTAAAGAGCATGTTAATTAAATTTGCAGAGGATATGAAATGGGAAGGTGCTGCAAATCCTGGTGAGGACAAAGAGCTAAAAGATAATGCACTGGGAAAGAAGGGTCAGGCATAGGAAGGAAATAGCCAAATGAAATTCATTCTGAACAAATGCAAAGTAATCCAGCTGGGGAAATATAATTTAACACCATGGAGACTGGGAGGGAGAGGTTTGGAAAGCAGTAATACCGAGCAGCCTGAGGGACAGCAAATTACATTGGGATTTGCGATACGTTATGGTGGGCTGCAGAGCAGGAGGCTGTACATAGGCAGCTTTTCAGGCTTTTCAGAATAGGCAGAAAGGTAAACTTTCTATTTTCCTTTTCAAGGTGCTGGTGCTTGTTACGCCACCTTCGTATGCTGAGCAGCTGGGGGCCAAAAGGTCCCATTGTTTAAGTAAAATTAGGGGTATTTGAGTTTGGGGCAGCCCAGGGCCTATTTGGGGCCTGAGTGTGGGATCTGTGAGAGCATCCAGAGTCCCCATTGTCTCCCCACCTACTGCACGTCCGTGTCTGTGGCCCCAAACTTGGATCCGGTGGCAGCACTGGGGCAACACCTGGGACAAGCGTCAGCTCTGTGCTGGGGACACCTCTCGACACCCTATCTGGGCTAAACACTGGACTAGTACCGAAACCTCCTCAGCACGATGCAGAAGGCAGCTCCTCATCCGTGTCACATAGCTCTGGAAGCCCACCCCATCACTATCTCTCACCCTGCAGCCACTGCAGCAACACCTCTGGCATCACCCACCAGGGAAGTCTGCTGCAAACACCTCCACGGTACCTGCCACCTCCCTCTCCAGCACCTCCTATCCTGGCACCATGGCGCCTGTGCCCCTGGCACATTATCACAGCATAAACACAGTCAAACACCATCTCATCAACTCCGGGCATATCTTAATTTGGGGCCAGCTGCTCCCGGAGCAATGAGATTATGGCACCGCAGTGTCCCCAAGGCAGCATGGCCACCCCGAGGGCAGGTCCCCTGACCATCTGGGACATCATCTGCGTGGGCCATGCTCCACATCCTTCTTGAGGGTGTGAACATCACGTACCAAAAGCAGACACTCCTCCTGCTTCCCCGGCGTCTCGTCAGCCCTGCAGGACCCCGCTTGCTCCCATCATGCCCAGGCAGCCGTGCAGAGCAGACAGCTCCATTTAAGACGCGCAGCAAGTTTCCAAGAAATCATGCTGTCTTCAAAGAGAGGTTGGCATGAATATTTCAGTGCAGCTGCTTGGCCCTGGGTACCACACCGCGTCTCCGGGAACAGTTACTACAGGGGCATCCGTGCACAGGGGCGCCAGTCCCGTGGCCGATGCCAGCACCGGGGTGACTGTACCATACACTGTACTCCATGTGCTATGTGACCCCAGTTTTCCCTTCCCCAGCTCCTGACCCCATCCCTGCCCATGAAAGGGGAGTGCCAGGGTCCTCACTCCTACCCTCCCTTGCCCTGACCCAGGAGCTCTTGCTCCCAACCCTCCCTGAGCCCCAGGGAGATGCCGCCCAGCTCCTGCCTTCGCTCCCCTGCACACGAGAGGGCCCGGAGGCCTCGCACGCCTTGTCACTCTTATTCTGTAGACAAGTCCCCTTGCCAAAGTCGCAGCTTGGCAGCTCGGCTGCAGCCCATCTCCATCCCCATCCCCCTGCCCGCAGCTCCCAGCTCCTGTTGGTTGGTTGGTTCATCGCCCTTCGCTTCATGCGCTCCCGTCCCCCACTTTGCCGGCTCATCATGGCTCGGCTGCCCATGGCCTTGGGGGGCCGTGTTGGCTGCCAGTTCTTGCCCGCGTTAGAAAAGGCAGCTCGGGAGCAGATCCACACGTCTGCGGGGATGTGGGGAGCGGACGGAGGGGGCCAGGCGGCAGGACTCGAGCTGGGGGTGGGGGGGACACCAATGCACCGTTCATTAGCCTCACTCTGCCTGTCCTAATTGCCTGTTCAGGCTGAAACAATTGTGTTAGAGGCTGCTCTGCCTAATTATTATTGTTCTTCTAAAAATAATGGGGGAGGGAGAGGAAGGGGAAAGAGAAGAGGAGAAGGAAAGAGGGAAGCGGAGGGAAGGAGGGAGGGAGCAGGAGGGCAAAGGAGAGGGGAAGGCAGGAGGAGGAGAGGGCAGGGATACAGCAGCTTGCAGACTAAGTGACTTGTTTAATGACTGTGAGCTCCGAGGCTGGGAGGGAATAAACAGGTCTGAAATTGGTTAGCCCCCACCCCTCCTCCTGCCTCCCCTCCCCTCTCCCTCTCGCTCCCAGTGTGTTTATTTCTGAGTGATCAGAAGGAGAATAAAAGCCCATCTAGTGTAATAGAGGGAGAGGATTTAATCTGTGTGCCAGGGACTTCAGTAAACTGCAAACATCGATCCAAGCCGGTGGGGAAAGAAAAGAAATTTACAGACCAATAAAAGTATATTAAAAAACTTCCCCTGCCCTTTTCGCCTGGGCGGGGGCGATGCCGGGGGGCTGCTGCGGGCTGCAGCCAGGGAAAGGAGCCCATGCATGTGGCATGTACCAACCCAGGGCGCTGCTGGGGTCCCTGGGGTGCTGGCTCCAGGGCCAGGGGGCAGCGAGCGGCCCCAAGAGCTCCTCACACTTGCCCAAGGGTGCCGCTGGGCCAGGGGGCTGAAAAGCGGAGGGTCTGGCAGCCAGTCTGACACTTAAGGAATTAGCTCTGCATCATTTGGAGTTTTCTGCTCTACTAATTTTCAGCCGGCTCCTCATTTGCGTCTTTTTGTCCCCACGTTTTAAAGGGGCAGCATCCCGGATTCCCAGGACCTCCTGGGACCTGAGCGGGAGAGTTTGGCCCCGCTGCTTGCTGGCTCACCTCCTCTCTTGGCAAAAATTGGCAGATTTTGCCCTTTTCTCCAGCATCCTCTTCCCTTCCATGGGCTGTGCCTTGTGCTTCCTTCCCTCGTTGGCATTTGCACAGCACCGGGACCCTCCTGTTGGGCAGCACCTCACTGGCTGCAGCATCTTTGCACCCAAAATCTCCTGGGGAGGATCCAGTTGCCAGGCTGAGCAAACAAATCCACCCAGCTCCGACTTTGCCCTTTGGTGTTTGCTTTTGACTAACATTTGAGGTCTCGCCTGCGCTGGCCTGTCGGTTGATAAAAACGAAATTTCAGTCGTCTGTTGACTGACGGTGCACTTTAGACTTTGGTGAGGGGAGGAGGAGGGAATATTTGATCAGAGGTTTGCATTCACCATGCACAGCTGGCTGTGCTGAGGAGAAGGGGGGGCTAAACATACTGGCCTGGCCTGGGAAGCAGGGAAAGTGGGCTGCAATTACACCTAGTACTCAACCTGATGGGGACAGCCTATAAAACCACATGGAACTGCCTATCTGCCTGTAATGGAATTGAGAGATAAGAGCATCCCAAATCCCTGCTACCCATCTGCAAAAGATGTCTCTGCTCCCAGGACACGGTTGGTGGGGTGGCATCCAGTCCCCTCTAGTACCAGCTACAGCTGCCACAAGCACATCAGTCCTGGCTTCAACCCGCTGCGCTGGCTCCAGCCCTTATTCCGATTTAATGCTCGGTGAAGTGAAGGGGCCATTCCCAGCTCTGCTGAAGACAATGTCTCAGCCCATTGTGGTGCCAGTGGCACACTGGGGACAGCACAGCCAACAGAGCCCAGGCAGTGGCAGGAGCCTGCCTGGCAGCGAGAAGAGGCTCCATGAAAGGCAGATGGACCCAGAGGCTGTCTGACCTTTCGAGTTTTGCCTTTCCACCACGAGAGCACGCTGAGGACACAACGTTCAAACAAGTTTTCTTTCCCTTACCCAACAAAGCCCAACACTGATCATCCCATTAACAGTTACCAGCCAAGCTAACAAAGGAAATCAATTCAATTTAAATAACCCAAGCCAAACCCCAGTCCTAGACACAGTTGTTATCCCGCATGAGGAGAAGTACCAGAAATTCCCTGCAGTCGGCTCGGGGCTTTGCAGCACACTATTGATTCTGCATTGATAGCCTCCAGCCACTGCTGTGATGGGCAGACAGATAAATAATCCCAGCTCAGCCCATCTTCCTGGTTATTCCAGACTCCTCAAAATTGCAGTCTGGGGACCCTGACCGTTACCAAAAAAATCCCACCACCAGTGCTGAGCCCTTCTGTGGGGGCACTCCTCTGGCTGCAAGTGGGTGATTGCACAGAGACCGTCTGAATATCCCACCCCTTGTGATCTTTCACCCCAGTCCTGATGTCCCCCCTTTAAAGCCAGACCTCAATGTTGCTCATCCCCAAACTGTAACACTGGATTGTCCCTTTTTGGCGGAGCCCTGAGGGCAGCTGCCTGTTAACCCCTTCCCTCCTGCAGGACTGCCTGGGAGCTTGCCCAGGACATGGGCTGGTGGAGTTAAACCCAAACAGCAGCACAGCATCCTGTTCGGGTTTGACTCCACCAGCCCATGTCCTGGGCACCACCCTCACCCTTGCCTCATGCCCACACACCCATCCTTTCACCCTCAAAGGTACCTTCCCCCCACAGCACTTCCAACCCCTCCTGCCCCACCACTGGTACCCCTGTATCTCTGACCCATGCAGTCCTCACCAGCTCCTAAAATGTTCCCCTGCTGCTTCAGTGGGAGGTGTGCCTGCCCATGGCAGGGGGGTTGGAACCAAATGATCTTTAAGGCGCCTTCTAGCTCAAGACATTCTGTGATTCTATGGTTCTGTCTCTGCATGGGCAGAGATCCCTCCCAGCAGCTGGACAGGAGTCGAGGGTGAACACCTTGGGCTCTGCTCCGACTCTCCCAGCAAGAGAACTGAAGGGTTCCCTCCAGAGCAGAGCCCAGATGGATCTATGACATCTCCAGGGTGGCTGGTGGAGCCAGGCCTGGGGTGGGAAGGGAGAAGCACTGGGGCGGGGAGGGTGCATGCCAAGGGTGCGGCATCTTTGGGAACACCAGGGAGTGAGGGAACAAGGAAAACATCATCCTCAGCTGGAAGAATAGATGGTTTCTTGTAAGGAGACTACATAATAAGAGCTCTGGCCTTGAAAAGAGATGACTAAAGAGGGATGTGATTAGAGTTTTGTAAAGCCATGACTAGCACAGGGAAAGTGATTACTGAGTGATTATTCACGACTCCTCATTATGTACGAACAAAATGAAATTATCCCGCAACCCATTTAAGGCAAACAAAAGGAAGTACCTTCTCCTGCAGTGCATTATCACATTGAGGACCTTATGGCCATCGGATGTGTTCAGAAACCCACGCAGAGCCGCTCTGCCCACAGCCATCAAACACGGTTCTCCAGAATAGCCTTCAGCATAGGAAACCTGGGACAGCTGGGCTGAGATGACCAGAGGAAGGATCGGTCCAATTCCTCACGTTCTCACTTCATCACCCACCTCTGGCTGTCGCTTGGCCAGAGAATCTTCTACTCTGAGCCCATAGGGCCATCCCTGTGCTCGCTGATGTGATTATCTCTGCACGTGCAGGTCGTGAAGCACGCAACAGAAACTAAATGGAGTGGGATGTGACTAGGAGCAACTCTTGAGATCACCGAAGTGACAGGCGTCAAGATGTTAAGTGACAAACGCCTGACTGTGCAACTCAGCAGCTCGCGTGCAGAGGGTCAGCACGAGTGGAAGTGGCTGCTTGGCAGAGGGCAGTGGGCTGACACTCAGAGCTACCTCAGGGAGCTGGGGCTGGAGGAGCTTCCAGTAGGTGATAGGAAAAGAAAGGGCTGCTGAGAAGGAGCAGGTGCTTGCTGTGGTGATGCTCTATGAAGATCTGGGGCTGGGGAGCTGGAGCAGGCTGGAAAACCAGGCAGCAAAGAGCAGCAGCTCTAAAGGAGGAACATTAAGATGTGCCCAGCCAAGCAGTCTTGGTGGTCAAAGTTAAGTGATGTAGGAGATGAAAATATGTTTAAAATGAGGGGGTTGAGAAGACAGCTAGGAAGGAACAAGGAGGAACCCGAGGAGCCTGGAGCAGGTGGAGGCAGAGGTGCCATCATTAGCATTAGCTAAAGAGCTGGTAAAATAGGAGCTGCAGACAAAGAGAGTCTCTTAACCCTATGTCCCAACTGTACGTGCTAAGGAATAGATGCAGTCTGGTTTCCAGGAATACAAGCATCACCTCAGCTTTGCAGTAAGCTGTGGAAACTGTTCTGCAGACTGAGGATGAAACCTCAAATACACGTTCGCAGTGTGAAAAATGAGATGTGCTCTATGCAGGGAAAAAAAGCAGAATCTTCATGTCCTCCCACCCACAACACGTGTTGTGGTGGCAAGATCGAGAGATGGACTGACCCACAAGGATGTGAAAATCGCTCATAAGATTTATTTTGGTTTGAATCCAGCCTGGAGCACGTTGTGGTGCTTTGTGTCCTCCAGGGCAGCAGTGGCAAAGAGATTCTTGCAGTAAGTATTGATGGCTTTGGCAGCAATTTCCCTCACTTTTCTTTTGAGGCTACAGACCAACTGTAACGTTCTGCCTCCAGAAACAGCAGAGGTAGATATTGGAAATTCATCAGTTTAATTTAAAAGTTTAGAACATTTAAAACTATTTTGCCTTTCCAAGCTTTTAAAAAAATAAATAAGTCACTATTTCTGATGTTCTGAGCTGCACAAGAAACCTTTTACTGACCAACTTCTTAAGTTCCCGTAGCCCAGGTGATTTTCCAAGGATTTAACCCAGCTTATTTCACTTAGGAGTTGAAGAGAAGGTTGGTCTTGAACTGTGTCCTGGAAACCTTTGAATTGATTGATTTGGGTAAATCTTTCAAGAAACTAGGTGCTCTAAGTGATGTTCACCTTGCCAGGGTGCGAAGTGTCCACCGGAGGATGCAAGTCCTTGACCTCCCAAAGGTCGTTTGGAACAGCTCAGCCCACCAGGCTGTTGGTATTTCATCGGGGGGGATCACACCTGAGAGTGGCAGTTTCAACAGGCCACAGCCAATGGTGAAAAATAAGCATTGACTGCAAAATGAGTTCATAGAAGAAGAAACAGAGGATTCGTCCTCCAAGAGCTGACATCGCAGAGATTCAGTTCACTTCAGAAAGTGATGCTTTCGCAAAGTGACATTACAGATATTTAGATGCTTTCACGAAGTGATGGGCTTCCCAGTTCATTTAACTGCCCGGCTTCATGGCTTTAGCACTATCAGAAAAACTGCTCTGATAGGGTTACAAATTGAAATGTGTGTGTCGTGGGCTGGTTTTCCTAAATGTCGCTGTGATCGCAGCGAGGTTAGCTGATTAATTTGTAATGGGAAGCTGGTGAGATGGTAGCTCGGGATAACTGAGGGAGCTGCAGATGCTGTGATACCAGCGGCGGTTTTATCTGGCTCTCTATCGAGTACGTCACCCTCACACTGCAGTCCAGCAGGCACTTCCTTAGCTATGCCTGGCTTTGCACAGCTTCTGAGGTACCAGAGGGGCTTTCAAGGGCTAAATCTCCAACAACGTTGAGATTAAGCAGTACACAAATGAGAAGGACACTTGATACAATAATAGGTAACAGGGAAAGGATATTGTAAAATAAATATGTGGCGTCTGCAGGTAAGTGAGCGTATTCAGCTCAGCAGAAATCCAAGCAATTAACCCACCATGGAGGTGGTGGTTGAGGTGGATCCATTAGCAATTATACACGAGGAGCCATGCAGGACACAAAGTTTCAAGGACCTGCAAGGACAAACACCAGTGCTTCACCTTGTAGCAGACCCAGTGGTTGAACGCACGCACCAACACATCTCAGGGCAGCTCCCAGCAGCGCGGAAATCACTGAAACAATTAAAAGACCTTGCGCCTGGCAGCACCCACTGGAGATGATAAACATCGCTCAACGGGAAAGCTTCAGCAATCAATATCCAAACTAACCTCATTCATTTCTTATTTGAAAATAAGCTTACTGGGTGACAGCAATAATCCAAACAATTAGTAATAACATAAAATTGCTTTCATCTTGAAGGAGCTCTTAGTAGACTGGCACAGGAGCAGTGGAGCGGGGCATGGCAGCTCTTTCTGCAAAGGCTTTGCAACAGCCCTAAGGAGCAAAGGTGATGCTGCAGCCAACAAATGCAATATGGGAATTTCAGGCAGCAGGAGGGAATCTGCCAACCCTACCTCTGGCCACCACACAGTGGCTAATAGCCCTGCTCAGGTAAAACATAGTCTCACCTAAAAACAGCACAATCAAAGACAAAGCAGCTCTGAGGCTGGATGTCCCCCACTGCAGACCACTGCCCGCTCCAGGATTCTCCTGGGGATGTTCTCATGGCATTCAAAACCTACTCAAGCTTTACTGCTTAGTTTGCAAAATATGACAAGGGTAGTATGGATGCAAATAAATTTGGCAGGGTGTATAGGCTTTAGTGTCCGTGTGTGCTCGGAGGGAATTCATGTTCGAACACGGCTCCTGCAGATGTAGGACAGGGCCCGAGGAAGATTTCTAACACATTTCTCTACAACACGCTCTCGGTAAACAAGAGGAGGTGGCGGCACAAACCAAGCTCTTCTAAAACGACAGCAACGTGGCTGCAGGAGCCCCAGCACCAGCCGCAGCTCTGGAACAGCATCCTCAGCAACACGCAATGGGTGACAGAAGAGTTTGCTAAGACAGCCACTTACTTGTGAGGTGAAATCCTTGCTTGCCTTCATGATGGAGAATCACCTGTGGGTATCAGTGTTCCCAGCTGCTCTATCCTGGGCTCTCCAGGGAGCAGGTGCAACATCCCACAGATGGACCTGGAAGGCTTGCAGCAGCCCTTTCCCTCAAGAGCCAACTCCATCCCCCTCAGACTCTTCAGCATCGTAGAGTGGCCCATATCTTCCTGAGAGGAACAGCCTCCTTGGAGCAGCAAAGCCTCTGAATGTGCCTGAGGCTGTAGGACAACGGCTGAGCGAGGTTTGCAAGTCAGCTTCCTGGCCATGGGAGCCATCCAACAACTCAGAGACCAAAGGGATAAAAAGCTGTTAGGAAAAACAGAGTGATTGGGATGGCCCAAAGACCTTTCCCATTTCAGCCTGTCTGAAGGTCCGTTTCCACCCTGGCATTCCCTCATCTCCTAAAAATCTCTTGGGAAGAGACTTGTGCTTGGTTTGTAAGAGTTTTTGGGGAGGTCTGCTCCTCCACATGGCCTATGGCCAACCTCCCCAGGGAGCTGGGGGGCAACTGGTTCTCAGGAGTCCAGCCCCTACCTGGGAAACGCTGGCAGCGCATATCTAGCTCAGGGATACTCCATGGTTCGGTGCTTTTGGAGACATCCCTAATGGCATCGCTGCAATTATCCTGTTGTTTAGGTGTCCCTGAGGAATGGAAGGACTCTCATTATCTAGTGGAATGAGAATTTGGATGTGCAGAGGATGTCAAAGAGGATTTTGAACGCGGAGCCCCATGAATAGCTAGCTATCTACACATACACCCACCCATCCAGCTCCCCGCTGCCCCTAACGAAGGCAGCAGTAACGAATCAGTCTGAACCAACAGAAAGAAGAGGAAAATGCACTAAGCTCTTGAGGGGTTAACCTGCTCTCGAGCATGGTTCAGTGAAATTGTCAAAAAATCCCTTCTGACAAATTGCCTGAGAAGAGAGAGAAAAATATAAAGAGCCGAGCCCATGGTAATGATTTCTGAAAAGTTCCCCAGCACCAAAACGGCAAAAAAACATTAGCAAAGCAAATTGTATTTTGTGCGCATAATTCACACCAGAACACAGAATCCAGGCAGCCCCGCTTTCTGTTATTAACGGGACAGCAGCCCAAGTCATCTCGAACGCTCTCCTTACACTACCAGTGATGACACAGGGCAGGGATCGGCTCTGCTCCAGGGAGGGGAGAGTGGCCCAGCCCCACAACCTCCCCGTGCTGCTCCTCTGTGCTGCCCAAAGCCCCATGATGCACGGATTGGGAAATGCTGTTGGATTTCACGATCCACGGCTGGATCGTGCATGCAAACTTCAGTTCTGGTCAAAATCACATCAACACTGGCCTTCCCCAAGCCTTCAGTGCCCGCTCGAGTCTGCCACTGGGCTCCTGGCTTTCATCACGCCTCTGGAAGCTTTGGGAGTGGCCCTTCAAAGCAGGGTGCTCACAGGACACCGGCTTTGCAAATCTCGTTCTCCCTCTTTTTGATCCCCCCACGCTGCCAGGGAGCCTGTGGCTGGCTCTTTGCACATCCCAAGCCTCGTCGGTGCCTCCCCAGCCAGCCAAGCCTGCTCCACCCTGGCTACCGAAGCTCCTTCTCAGACCTTCTCCGAGTGACTAAATGCCCTGCTGAGCAGCTCGGAGACAGATTGACTCCAGATGCTTCAGGACAAACATTACCCATCCTGCTCAGAGACCTGGCTCTGACACATTCCTGGCATGCCCAACACCCTCAGGAAAAACAATATACAGATGAGGCCGGTGCGTCCCGCTCACGGAGAGCTGGCTTTTAGGATACTGATTAAAAATATTACCTGGGCTTGCACAAGCTGCTCTGGGGATGCTCTGATCAACGCTGCGTGCTGCACATGTGGCTGGGTCTGCTTCTGCGTGCAGGGCCATGCGCCAACAGCGGCTGTTATGTGGAAACCAAGCAACTCATGCCAGGTGATGGACAGGGTTGTGATGCCATCGCCGATGCCACTCTGACAGCTTTCCCAAGCTGCACGGCACTGCAGACTCTGCTTTTCCGATGAAACTAATAAAATCCCCCCCAGCATGGCAGCTCCTGGGGCTGATGGCACATCTATTGGCTTGCAAGAGGCATAGCCCAGCGAAAGCCCCCAGGCTGCAGGTCAAGGCAGGCTTCCACTCCTCCTGATGCCCATCTTTTGGCTGGTTCTGCTCGTCCTCTCCCAGAAGTCTCACCATCACCCCGACGTGTTGGGGCAGCGCTCTTCTGTGAGCTGCAGTGTCTGGCAGAGTGGCACCATGCCAGGATGCCAACCCAAAGGGCAAGGAGGAGCAAGGGCAGCTACCACGGTACCCAGGGCAGGGCAGGCAGCCCCCTTCCCTGTGCCAGCACTCACCAGTACAGATGCACACAGATGTTGGGGATACTGGAGGACTCACAGTGCTGCAGAGGGTCCTGGGGAGCAATGATGGGGTGGGAGCTGCACTTGACACCTCCCTGGGTCATGCACTGCTCCCACTTCAGCCATCCCTGCCCCCAGGAAGGCTGGGAACATGTTTAATGCAGAGGAGCCAGGCTAGATTTCGGTCAGGGCAAGGCTCTGTAATTCATTACCTGCGCCCCAGGACAGACAGGATTGTAATAAACACCTCCTTTGAGTCCTGTAGATAGAAGTTACATGAAAATTACCTACTTTAAAAGAACATTAGCATTTCAAAGCTCAGCGTTAGGAGACAGTGGAGCACAATGACTGTGCGCTCTGGTAGGACTGTGCTTTGCCTCCCTATATACTGAGATGCTTTTCATCTTACTGGTGCCTGTTGTTCTCAATGGGATGGGCCACAGGGTTGGGTACAGAACCTCCCAAACCACTCCCCAGACTTCTACTGTTGGATCGAGAAGAAGAAATGACTAACAGCAAGTCATTGTGCTCCTTACTCTTTGGCCACAAAAGAACGGTGGAGCAAGCTCCTCTGGCAGGTCAGGCAGCAGCAGAGGTTGAGCCAAGGTTGTGTTCCTGGGTTCAGGTGATTAAAAAAGCATTTGTCTGCCCTGGTGTAAATCCAGGCAGCACTCATACCCCGAGCAGTTCTTGCTGTCTCGGCACCCTAATCTCTGAAGCACTTGTCAGCAACAGAAGCAGCTCAGAGGAGAAAGACGGCAGTGAGCAGGGACATGAGAAGGCCTTTGCAGGGAAGAAGCTGAGCAAATAAGACCTACATGAGGTGGAAGATGGCTCAGAAACAGGCTTTACCTCTTAAGTATTGAGGAAGAGCAAGAGATGTAAACTGAAATGATGGAGCGGTAGCTCTAACGTGCAAAAAGCTTTTCCACGGCCCCCAGAATCACAGAAACCCAGCATGATGGGGGTTAGAAGGGACCTCTGAGGATCATTTGGTCTAACCCCCTGCTCCAACAGTGTCACCCAGAGCAGGGGCCCCAGCATTGCAGTAGCCAGGTGGGTTTGGAATCTCTCCAGACAAGAAGATTCCACAACCTCTCTGGGCAGCCTGGGCCAGGCTCCAACACCCTCACTCCAAACAAGTTGCTCCTCCTGCTCAGCTGGAACCTCCTGGCTTCCAGTTGGTGCCTGTTGCCCCTTATCCTGTCACTGACCGCCACTGAGCAGAGTCTGACCCCAGCCTCTTGACTTTAGATACTGATAAGCAGTGATAAGATGCCTGCTCAGCCTTTCCTCACAAGAATGCCACTGACATGTAACATTGGGGCTTCCAGGATTTTGTGGTCCTGCATAGGTGAGCTCAGAAAGCAGTTACATAAATTAACAGCGCACACACATCCATCAGGGAATTGAAAACAAAGAAACAGATGCAATCTCTGGCTTGGGAAGCCTTTAAACAGAAGCTCGCTTGTTGCTGCTGGAGGGTATAATAAGGGAAGCCATAACTGTTGGCTTACCCTGTTGACAAACCCTTCCTCAGCACATTCCGGCACCAGACAGTGTCAAAACCAAGAGCCAGGATTCTCCCTCCTGCATATTTGGTGCAGCTACTCTCCCATTCCCACGAGCAGGCTTCCTAAGGAGAGATGGAGGCATCGATAGGACAGTGCTCTAACCCGAAGTCATTTAGGGCGCGGTATCTCAGAGAGCAGAAAACAATGCTGAAATATCTTTGATCAACACAGCTAGAAGCTGAGAAAAAAAAACCCTCTGGGCTTAAAGGGAATGTAGAATCTTCTTGGCTCTGGTCCTGTTCATGGGGAAGAAGATGATCAGCAAAGTTTGGTGGTGATAAGACCCCAGTAATGAAAAATTAGACCATGCTGAGGAAGCTAGCTTGACCTCAGACTATCAGGAGATAGTTGTGGAGTCTCCTTCTCTGGAGATGTTTAAAACCCACCTGAACGAGTTCTTGTGTAACTTGGTCTAGGTGATCCTGCTCCGGTGGGAGGATTGGACTAGATGATCTTTCGAGGTCCCTTCCAATCCCTAGCAATCACAGAATGTTTAAGGCTGGAAAAGACCTCTCAGATCATCGAGTCCAGCCAATCTGTGAATCTGTATCTTTACCGCCTTTGGTGTAAATAGTTTGTGCTAATAACACCACCTTGCCTCACACAGATTAAGGTGATCTCACTTCAGTAATTAGAGAGAAAACGGTCCCACTAGTGCAATGACATTTGTAACACACCAAACCACGCTTGGTGTGGAGGTGCCACTTGCAGGTGACCCAAACTTCCTTTGCAACCACATGTCTGAACCGAGGCAAGGAAAGCGAGAGTTATCTCCTGACAGGCTAATTGCTTCTTGTTTTTCAAGATTATATTCCGAGTGTTTGAATATGGCCATTTTCCCTGCTCATCTACTGCAGCTATGAAGATTGTGTTACTGTCACATATGAGTTCTTATCTCTTATCTGCATTCTTTTATCTTTGTTGCTCATTTCAATGTGTTTAAGGCGCTGAGCAGAGCCTCATCTCTGCTCCAGAGAACGTGGTTCCTCTGCACAACTCCTGCGAGCGCACTCAGCTCTGGGGCCACGGCAGGTCTCAGTAGCCTCTCCAAGGTGCCGTGTCTCTAAGATGAGACCTTTAGCAATTTACTTTCTGTATAAAACAGGCAATATCCACAATCCTTCCCTCCACGACTCTTCCTCAGCCATTTGCTCTCCAGGCTCTGGCAAGTTAGACTTTGCACCAAAGCAGGCACTTAGCACTCCTGGACCAGCAGGGCATGGCACGTGGTGCTTCAGCACTGGTGGTCCCAGTGACTGGGAAGTGAGCATTTTGATGGACAGCAGGGCCCATCCAAAGGTACCAAACGGTACTTGCTGGGCCAAGGTACCAGAGTAGCGCTTGCAATAGCAGGAGAGTGGAATTCAGCGCTGTGTGCAGGCAGGTGGGGGTCAATGGGGGACTGGCATCAGGGGAAGGAGGAGCCCAAACCCATCTGCAATCCCTTGAGCAGCCTGCAGCTCAAAAGCCAGGTCCAGCTCCATTCCTTGCCCAGCCACACAACATCCATCTCCCATCTCAGTCCACATTTGTTCGCATCAAAGCTTCCAGCTGCAAACAACCCCTTCAGTCTTCACTATTAGTCTGCTCCTACTCTCTCCTTCCCAGGCTCAGAATCGGTGCTGCCACAGGGTCCAAAGGGGAGGTAGAAGCAGATAGCACCATAGGGCTAAACCCCCTGTCCCATCAGGACGTGCACAACCCCTGCACCATGACAGGCTTTTGCTCCCCTGAGGAGGGAGCCAGGACGTGTCTCCTACAGCCCAGCTCTCTGGGGGGGCTCCCCCAGCAGCGCAGGAGGCCGGCTCCCCGTGTCAGGTTGGATTTCTCCATGGGAAGCCAGCAGGCAGTTATTATTGCAGGGGATCATTACCCACACTGTAACACTAACACACAAACTGTGCCTCGGCAGGCAGGTTTCCCAGTGCTCTCTGCTGCCTGAGCTCGGAGCTAGAGATTGCGCAGGCAACGGAGACGAGCACACTTTGGGTTAGAAACAGGATGGGTTGGGTTTTTTTCCCTCCTTCAAATTAAAAAAATATCCTGTGCATCCATCTAGGCAGCCAAGGGAGGCATTTTACAGCCGCCATAACCGATTTAGAGCTAGGAACCAGAAGATAAAATAATTTGCTAATTGGAAGTGGCACCAAACATTTTGCCTCTTGCCCCTTCTGTGATCTCGGTGGCAAGTGTCTGGCAGCTCGCCAGGAGACGGAGCAAAGGGGCAGCCGAGACCAGAGAGGTGGCTGGGGTGCGACTCCAAGAGACCCCACCCTATTGTTTTCCCTGCACCCTGTCACCTTTAATTAATACGAGACATGCCCATCAAAGGCCGAGCTGGGTGCAAGGCTGAGGAGGAGTGACAGGGCTGGTGCAGAGGAATTTCACACAACAGTCCAGGCATTTTCTAGCTCACTGAGTCGTTCTCCCATTTGTGGGTTGGTTGTTGTCTTTTTTTTTCAGATGGCTTTGCACTTGGCAGCCCTCAGCAGCCTGGCGCATGGGGAGAGCATGGCTTTCTCCCCAGCCAGAAGAAGCCAAAAGTCTTCATTGACTCATTTACTCATTCATTCACTCCACAACATACATTTATTTACTGGGACCGGCACTCTGCAGGAAAGGATGCTATGACGTGCTCAGCCAGGGCACACAGAGAAGGAGCAGCCATCCAGTACTAGCAGTTGTCGTCACAGCAGCTGGTGGCACAGCCACTAAGTCTTGTGCACTGAGGTGGCCTCTCCAAGTGGCAAGCACTGGGCACTCAGGAGCAAGATTTTTATCTGGGCCTGCCTTTCTGCATCTGTACAACATCTGCCAGGGCAGCATCACAGCACTGTCCTCACCACAACACCAGTGTATCCCCACGGAGGTGGTTGCCCAGCATCTGTCACCTTCTCCTGCTTCTCAGCAGGTGTGCAGATCCCTCTGGCCCCAGGCTTTCCCTTGACGACACACATAAACCTCACCAATTTAAGCATTTAACCAGAGCTTGCTCCTTTGAGGCTGTTGCTCTGTAAGTCCAGGGTCTACCTAGAAAAACTGGCTGTGCCCCATTCTCAAAGACCTTTCAGGCCATCTGCTCCAAAAGTGGAGACCCAACACTCACCCCTGTACTCTCCTGCAGGACACTCACCAGCTCAGGGAAGGGCAGGCAGCAGCAGGACAAGGATGAGCAGGAGATGGAGGAAATGGTGGGTGGAGCAAGAGGAGGTTTTGCCAGCAGAGATGTAGTTAGAAAGCCCAATGGGACATTCCGTGGGACTCTGTCCTCTGCCTTCCACGTGGGGCATCCCAGTCCCTGGTCCAAACACCTTCTATTGTCTGCAGGAGCTGGGGTGTCTGGGCAGCTCTCGGAGGTGCAGCCCAGATCTAGATCTCAGCAGCATTTCCCAGTCCCTGTTTAAGCACAGCAAAGAGACTAATTAATTGGGTTTGTGGCTCCATGACATTTCTAGTGAAGACAAACAAGCAGAGACTTAACCTTCCCATTTGAGAGGGAAGCAACAAGAAAACCTTGCAGAAAGGCTCACCCACATCGCGGCCCAACCTGGCGTTTGCCTGGTTCGCAGCAGCATCATACGGCGTTAATCAAAATTCAGTCCATCATCTGCTCCGACTCCTACGCCTTTCTGCCCAGGCAGCATTCCCTGAGACACGCCGCTCGCCGATGGATAAATGCTTGTCTTAAGTTGCCATCTAGGGGAGCAGAAAAAGTCAGTTACTTCGAGGTAGGTTATGAAACAGAGCACACCGAACGCCTTGGGGTGCTTTACAGTTCGAGGGAAGCTGCTACTACATAAACAGCGACCAAGAATGAAAATGAAGTTACTTAAAATGCTAAAAATCTAGCACAGCGCTGTAATTGCAAACACAAGCCTTTGTTTTGAGAGGCTGAGAAAGCGCAGGGAAACTCGTGCTTTATGAACTCTTCCAGAGCTTGTTTGGCAATGAGAGGAGATGCTCCGTGTGGGGTTTTCCCCCCAGGACGAGCTGGATTTAGGGTCCAATATCAGGAAACACTTGGCTGCAGGAATAGAAAACCCTCTGATCTGTCTCCTGAGATGTCCCCATTGCCTTCTAGGTTGAGATTGGTGTAGCTGCCAGGGAGGCAGAGCAGAGGAGTGCACAGAGAGGCAGGGCAGCAGGACACGCTCTCACTGCCGTATTTATCAGGAGAGCTTTCCCTGGAATCTCCCACAGCATGCTCAGCTCCGCCGTGATCAGACAGGGTGTGTTAGCACCGGCTTTTACACTGAGCCATTTTGCTTCGTTGAATGGGGAAGGCAAAAAAAAGAAAGAGATTAGATCAATGCGAGATCTCCAGCGAGGCTAAATCCAGGTTAAACCCAGGTAGGCACAGGATGGAAACAAATTCTGAGGGCCTCAGAAGAGCAAAGGAAAAAAAAACACACAAGGAAGTAGAAGAGAGAGACAACAGCATGGGGAAAAATGGGTGAGGGTGGATGGGCTACACTGGTGACTGGCGAAGCCCTGGTGCTGCCGCCGCCTTTGGGAGCCAAGGTCCTTCCCCAGGTCCCAGCCTCCCCCAGCAGGCTGCAGAGCTGCAGCTCGTCGGTAGAAACTGCTCCGAGCTCCTCACACAAAAGGTTTCCTCTATCTGCGTTTATAAAGTGCTTATCACAGTGGTGTCTCGCTGCTCCAAGCCCTTTCCTAGAGAAGGGCAGAGTGTTTCTATTGTTGTTATACAAATAGCTTCCCCTGCCAGTTCCTTTCCTTCCAGGCTACTGAGTAGAGCTTGGCTCGGCTCCCTCTGGACTAATTTGATGAGAGATAATTATCTTGTTAATATCATCTTATTTTCATAAGTCCCAGCCTCTCTTTTATTAATTCTGTCAGTTCCTGGTTGTGTTGCTCTTAGGTCCGTGTCTTTTCAAAACAGTATAACAGGCACTTGTGGGAGAAAGTGGTAAAAAGAACAACTTAACTTAGAGAATGTAAATATTGACATTTTTCACAATGGAGATTTTTAATCTGTTCCTCCTCTCAGAGCTGGCCCCTGTGGGAACTGCTTGGACACTGCCTGTATATGGTTGGGATGCAGCCACCTTGGGAGATGCTCAGGTTCTGGTACCCCCTCATGAAGAGGGGCAGAGGAGCAAGGGCAGGAGCGCTGGGTGCTCCACAGCAGTACCATAGGGAGATGGCTCAGGACATGCAAACCAAGATGCACCATATCAAGGGACCCTTCTGTACCCCATCTTTGGGTTGAACCAGCTAAATGTATCAGGCAAGGGATGAAAAATGGGAAAGGAGCATGGATGTGGGTTGGTTTAAGTGGAGAGGTCTGCAAGCATGAGGCTGCAGGTAGCGTGTCATGCAGTAGCTGACCCCAAGTCAAGGGAAGCCTTTACAGGGAGACAGCATGAGCAGTGGAGCACCCGCCCCCCAGGTGCCCACAAAAATCCTTCTGAGTCTCTCAAGACCTCATTATCCCTCGTGAGAACATTTATGGCTATTCTTAACGTTAACAGGGCAATTGTATTATCTCATAGAGTCACACGACATGACTCATTGTGAAGCCAGAGCCTGTAACTGCAGTAGATGCCCCAGGGCACCGTCCCGCTGCCCTTGCGCTGCACTCACCAGCAGGGAAGCCAAGGAGGATCCCACCTCCCCTGGCTGCACACCCCACTGTCCTCCAGATGCAACACCTACCTGCATACCTTGCCATCAAAGGAACATTTTGTGGGGCTTCTGATGCCCTGGGCAGGCCCTGAAGGGGATCCAAAAGACGTCCCACTGCCTGGACCCCTCCCAACAATGGTTTGGGGCAGCATCAGGGTGCTCATCTCTGCAGGAATAAGGAGCTTTGGGGCTTTGCTAGGGCAAAAAGAGACAATTTTGCATCAGGTGAAGCAAGCAGAGGTATCTTCCTGGTTGGGGCAACTTGAATAGGATTTCAGGAAGAACTTATTTTGTATTAAATGTGCGGGCTTTTTCCCAGCCCCACTTCAAGTACCCAAGATATTTTCTTTATTCTTGAATCTGGGTCTCAGTCCCTGTAAAACAAAGTACTCGTGCAAATGCTCAACTCTTAACGATAGGTTTAAAGTTAAGTACGTTCTCAAGCGATTTTCTGAATCAGGATGCAAATACAAACCTCTTCTCTTCGACTTGACTTTTCTTCAATAGCACAGATATCAAACTCATTCAATAGAGAGGGAGAGAGAAAATGAGTGGGTCGGGCAGACTTCCTCCCTGCTAGGAACCGAATTACATTAAGCCTGCTCATGACTGCTTGCAGGAAGAAGCTTTTTTGTTCTAGTTTGTACAAGTGCTCACACTGTGCTTGTCACTGGAGCATCCAAGAGCTTTCCAGTATTGCATTAAACAATGTGACTAATATCTGCAGCATGCTCATAAGCTGTGGATTTCGAGTCCAGAGCTTAGGCTCATTTATTCAAGGGACCGAACTCATTCACTGACAGCGTAAGGAAGTGTGTTTTCAGTAGCAGCAGATGTACTTACAGCATTTAATCATGCAGGCAAGAAGAATCCCATTCTTTAGCTGGTATGTCATATCCCAAGGTAGTGTCCTTTAACCAAGTCCTTTGCTGGTTCCACATGATCTGAGGTCACCCTACAGGCTCCGCTGTGCAGAGGGAAACTGATTAATAAACCATTAGAAATAAACTCATAAAAGTGATTCAATACTTCAAGTCATATTGTAAGAAGACTCGGGGGGTGGTTGAAATATCCAGATAAACAGCCTTGAGTCAATAATTTGCCCATCTCCATGGTGAAAGAAGGTAAAGAGAAAAAGAAAGATGAAAGGAGATACAGGGAGATGATGAGCATGGCAAAACAGCAGAGTAAAAAGGGTAAGGAACAAAATAAGGAGATGGTTGGTTTCTCTGAGTCCCCTGTGGGTGTAGACACAGGGGGAATTGTAGCTTGGCAATTGCTTGCTCCAGGCAGGTTGATGGGGTTTTCTGGGAAAGCTCGCTCTGTTTGCATGCTAACAGTTGTCCTCCTGGGATACAAGGTCTGCTGCTCAGCTCCAGCAGCTCAAGAGGAGCTCCCATTCAAGGAGAAACAGATACTGCGCCTTGCCATTGATTAGGCCTGTAAAAGGCCTGGTAGAGACAATACATCTAGATATTATTGCAGCATAGCAAGATATTTAAATGTATTTTATGTACAATAAAAGAGTCCCCGAGATATGAGAAAAGAACGTGGAATTTGGACTCCTGCTAAGCCCCCGTGGGTGACTGAGGTAGCGCAGCACACGTTCTTTGATCCTACACCCATGGAAACAGCGTTTGTGGTACCTCAGCCATCACCACTGTGCTTCAGCAGCAGCAGAGATGACATGACAGGCTCATCTGCTCAAGCCTCATGTCAGGAGCTTACGCTTCTCCAGGCAAAGGAACCCTGGCAGCACCTCCTGTCCTGGGAAGGGAATCTCTTACTGGATTGCAGCAGATCAGATGAGGTGAAGACTTGCAAGGCCCCACATTGGCAAGCTGAAATCATTACTCAAGTTTCTTTTTCCCCAGCAATTTGCACCCAGAACTGGCAAGTGGGTTTATGAGTTTCCCTGGCCTGAGGTTTCTCAAGAACTCACAGGCCCCCTGTTCTCTGACAAGTCACCTCAAAACTCTCGCTTTCTGCAAATCAAAGAGGAACCTGAGAGCACCAAGGCAGGTGGTTGTGGCTCCACACTGGTCAGGCATCCAACAGCTGGTGATGCTTCCCTCGGGGATACTTAAGGGATAACCAGTGGTTAACCTACCCCCCACAACCCCAGACTCTACTGCCACCAATGCCTCACAGACACACGAGACTTGTCCCTGGTCTAGCAGGGATGTAGGATAAGACCAGCTAGGATTTGGCTGCTGGTCATCAAGACAAATAAACACCTTAAGTATGGAGCAAGCCCCTCATGTAAACAGCAGTGAGATCACCAAGCCAGCAGCTCAAAGTGCAGCTGCCTGTGCACGACTGGCCCTTCTTGAGAGAGCACCTGCCTCATATTTTGTTCTCTCCTCATTTTTTCAGTATGCATGCAGCTTACTGCCTTATTTACTGCCCACTGTCCTAGGCCTGCATCAAACACAGAAATATTAATGTCCTCATCTGCTTTCCTATGAAACTCATCATTCTGGTATCTGAGCGCTTCACAGACGTTCAAGAACTCATTTGCACAAGATTCTGTGCTGTGAAGGGGTTTATGAAGATTAAATAGATCCATTAGTTTTAGATACCCAGCCGGAGACACCTGGTCCCTGGTTGGTTTGTTGAGTGTTTTGTTGTTGTTGATGATGATTGTTTTTTATTTCCTTTTCTTTTCCCAGCAAATTTATTACAAGGAGGACTTGTGTGTTCAGAGCAAGGTTCCCACTGACTTCAGCTGTAGCCGCAACCGCTCAGCCTTAAGCAACTCAAGTAGTAGGGTCTCTACTGCCAGGAAATGAGGAACAGATCAGAAATCACCAGTGAAATATCTGGTGCACAGGACTCTGCACAGTATCAGATAGGAGCGTTGTAGCAGAGGCGAGAATAATATGTGGCTCTCCAGGGTGACATCCAGTCACTTAAATCTTTCCCTTCCCACAACAACTTGCCTCCTTTCCTAACACTTTCCCAGTTTCAGAACAAGTGAAGGGTCCTACAGCCCACAGGAGGAGCCCTGATTTACCTCTGCACCACAACAGCTGCATTCTCAGCGTGTTGGGTCTACAGAAGAAAGAAAATTACGACCGTACAACAAGAACTTTGTCACAGAGCTCGTCCAGAAGGCGCACAAATTCAGCTGGTGCAGATCATCTTCAGGATAAGGAGTTGGAAATTTGCGAAATCTTCTGTCATTTTTGGGGACCTTAGAAAAATACATAAATAAAATAAACTAGCAAAGGATAACACAATCATGCATCACCAGATTAATCCCCCCTGGCTGATCTGGGGACTTCTATTTGTTCCACTGAAGTGACTGTTGCTGGTCGCTTCTCCTTTCAGGCATGCCCTCTCTCTGGAAAGCAGATGCCCCCCAGGGCCCTGCCACATGCTTGGCCATTGCAAAGCCAACCAATGTGGATACCACACATTTTCCTGAGCCTGCTTCTTGTGAAGAGGGGGGTTGAATTAATTCCAGGCAATTTATCACACAGGCAGCACAGCAGGTGGCAAGTACAACACTGTAGACCAGTGATCAAAGAGCACCCAGTGGGTCTACACGTGCTGGTATCTGAAGAACCCAGGCATCTCTCCTAATAACATACATTGCGTGTTCCAGCTCCCTGTACAGGGCATCAATCATTTTCCTGTTGGTTATCATTTTCTATCATGTGTCTCTTGTGCATTTTTAATTGGTTAATTACTTTATTCATACACTAAGCACACCCTCAAGCTCCAATTATTATCAGCATTAAGTGCTCAGTTCATCCTATACATCTTTTAAATGCTATATTTGGCTGTTTCCTGGGCCACGCTTCCTCCTCGTACAATACCAGAGGGGTCCTGCAGATACCTTAGCTAGTCCTTTGACAGACTACAGCCATCCTGCTCATTAGTCTGTTATCTAGCTGCTTATCAGCCCCACTCCCAGGCTCCTCGTTAGCGCAGTAACAATTACAATCGCCAGCATTCCTCTTTTCAGGCCCACTCCACTTAGCACAGGCCGCTGCTATTCCAGTTAACAGCTCCCCACTGCAATGGTAGCTTGACTTTCCTCTATGAGCCAACACCTACACTGCCTTAATGACCAGCAGAGCTGCTCATTTTTGTTAGTTCGCACTTTGCTATGGGGATTGTAGTGTTGATAGCTTCGGTTGAAGGCTCTGGCTGGGCCCCTGGGAGGAAGTCCAGCCCTTTTCTCATCCTTTGTTGCTGCTCTCTGCTTATTTTGGAAAGGCAATGAAATCGCTGCTTTCTCCAGAGCAGCCAAGCACCTTGCCCGGGAGGAAGCTTCTAGAAGTCAGGATGGGCTGACCAGAAGTAAGGACAAGCAACGGGGACTGTAAAACGTGAGGGCAAACTGGGCAGCTGACCAGGCAGCAGACTGGGCAGCAGAGTCAGCCTTCACAGACACCCTGGCCACCCTGGCCCAGGGGTGATTTAGTTTGGGCTCTTTTATGTCACCTGCCTCCCCCAGCACTTCTCCCTGCTGGAAGAGCTGCTTTGTTCCAGGGCAGGGTGGGGGAGTCACACTAAATGTCCACTGCCTTTTGGTGCTATCTCACTGTGCATTCTTCCAGTCTAGCATGAGAGCCGAGTGAGATCAAACTAAAAATGCCTTTTTACTTCTACAGGATTAGTTTCACTGCTCATCAGCCTGTGAGGAAGGCAATAAAAAACATGTCATTGCTTTCATCATCTGCACATGTCCCCTCACCTGAAGCTTCTGGCTTGCAGGACACAGCCCAGAGAGTTTGTTTGCTTTGACTGCCCACTCTTCTTCCTGCTGCCTGGGAGCTCAGGACCCACTGCACACTGCAGTGCCCTGCTCCTTTGAAATAGACTTGATGGTTGTGTCCACAAGCCAAGGCTTGTGCTAGAAATAGGGCCAGCTAGAGCACTGGATCTAGGTCTTCTGACCTTTCCCATGGCTCTGCTGATCCCGCAATACAGCAGTCCCCACCCAACTGGGGAAGCAGGCTCAGGCAGAGGGGTTATTTGATGTATTTAAAGCACTGTCTTCTGTGCCTGCACTATAATCCCGTGTGCAATATTAATTATCCAGCTAACACTGTTGCCATGACACTCCTTAAAGCCATCAAAGCCAACATAAGCATATCAGACCTCCACCCCACCCTTCCTATTGGCTCCAGGACTTAAGACAAAGTCCCAGTGCCAAGCATTTGTGGCAGGGGAGGGACGGGCACCGAACATCTCAAGGGATACCTAGTCCTCTGCACAGCACGAAAAAAGTCCAGATTTGGATTTTTGGAAGTTGTGTCTAATTCTGAAGCTGCATTCCAAGAACTGACTGAATCCAAACATGCCCATTTTTAGGTCAAGTTGCAAAATTACTTTTTCCTTATCACAACATTGTCCTATCTTTAGGAGCTAAAAGGGATGATTAGAGTTATAAGGAGAGAGAGAGAGAGAGAGAAAGACAGACATGAAGGGGGTGGGGTGCATAAACAAATCCGGAGCCCTGGAAAACACACAAATATGAGATCAAAAGAGGATGAGCCAAATTCTAAATAACCTGATGTATGCAGCATTTACATCCCTGAGTGGCTGACACTTAAGAAGCCCCTCAGGCAGCAACAGAACAGATCTGGGTCCTTCCCCCTCCCACCCAGAGCACAGCCCAAATACTGAAGGTAACACACTTATATCTCCAAAAACTGGGAGGAGGTCAATCGTATTTCACCTGATATGGGGCAAGTGCAAGAGAAATGCTCATTGGTTTAAAGTTTGTGCTAACAAATGTTGTGGGTTTTTTTTCCCCAGAAAGTCAGGACAATTTTCCTCTCCACATGAAAGCACCAGTGAAAGTCCCTGCAGTGTGTGGATACTCACAGGGTCTGTGATCCCCACAGGCAGGATCCCCACAGGCTTGGCCAGATGCGTAACAGGCACGTACAGGGCTGGTTTTGGCCACACCAAAGATGCTTCCAATGTTCACTGCCCCACATGTAGACAGCTTGAGGTTACATCCTTTGTCTGAGAGACAGGCCAAGCTTACCCTGGAGGATCCAGGCTCTCTAGACACAAGGTGGTCTTTCCTACATTATGTTGACCTCTCGCTGACAACTACAGCAATGTCCACAGATACTACCGGAAAGATACAAGGAACCCTGAAACTGGGTGATAAAGCAAGCCCAGAAGTTTCCCTCACCCGCCCTTGCCACCCAGTGCCCTATTTCCAACAATCACACTGCAAAGTCACATCCAAACCAAGAAAAAACATCAGACAAGTGGAGGTCACAGGCATGGGCAGGAGAGATACCAGGTCATCACCTATTTCTCCTGGGAAGTCACTGATGGTTAAGTGTGGATGGTGCTTTCCATGGGGCTCAGCAGTTCAAAACACCAGTGCACCCATAAGCTATAGACATCTCTGGGGATTTGGGGAGGGTTTCCGGGTTAGCTTTTATTTTTGCCAAGCTAGGGGATACGCTACATGGCTAAACTAGCAACTGGAAGCAAGAAGGTTGGGTAGCAGACCTGCCTTGGAGGTGCAGTTGTGCCTGCTTGCCCTCTGCCTCATTGCCCTTTCAGGATATACCCTGTCATCTTCCTGAAGGAGCTGGAAAACACTCACCAGTGCTCTACTTAGGCTCTCCATGTGATGCTGGAGCTTCCTTGATAGCCTTGGAGGTGATCCTCAGCGTGAAAACAGCAACAAGAGTAAGACTGCTCCTGAGCGAGGGGGAAACCAGTGGCAGTGCAGCATCCAGCGACTGGTAGATCCCACAGGAACCAAATAGGACCAGACCAGTGACAAAGACAGATCCAGCAGCAGCAGCCCTGGAGAAGATAAGGTGATAGGACAGGTCCAGGGTTCAGCCAGGACAACAAGTCAGGGCTAGAAACAAAAACATCCACGACATAGCTGAGAGCAGAACCAGCTCTTCAGGCCTGAATTTAACTGGGGCTGCTGGGTATGTGGGTGGGGAGCCCAGACAGGCCCAATTAGGCAATTAAAGCCAATTAGTGCTCCCAGGGCAACAACACTCAGGCTATGCCAGCTGTAGAGACCTCTTTTTTTCCTGCAGTAGTGGGGACAGTTGGGGTTCTCCTGGGTCTGAGAGGACCACTGTCTACAAACAGGTGCCAGATCATTGCAGATGGTTTACACCAAACCCCCAAGCATCCCATGTAGGTACTGACTCCAGCTTTTGGTTCTGTCCCCAGCTGTAGACAGTGTCCCTCCAGGGGGCCTAGCTGGGCTGGAACCACGTTTCTCCTATGTCTGGGTTATGACACTATCACCTGACATGGTCTGCACAAGATTGTTGGTTATGCTGTCCTGTGTTGGACAGGCATCACTGCAAAAGGTCATCCCATATAGAAGAGTTGTTCTGGTTGGAAGACCCCTTTCAGATCATTGAGTCCACCCGTTCCCCCAGCCCTGCCAGGGCACCACTACCCCGTGTCCCTCAGCACCACATCTCCATGGCTTGGAAACCCCTCCAGGGATCATGGGGACTCCACCCCTGCCCTGGGCAGCCTGGGCCAGGCCTGGGGAACCCTTGACAGTGGGGAAGAAATTGTTCCTCAGCTCCAACCTAAACCTCCCCTGGGGCAACTTGAGGCTGGTTCCTCTTGTCCTATCACTTCTTCCTTGAGAGAAAAGACAAACCTCATCCAGCTCCAAACTCCTTTTGTGGAGTTCTGGAGAGCGAGAAGGTCTCCCCTTGAACCTCTTTTTCTCCAAGTTAGACAATATAATGTGTCCTGCAAAAGACCTGGCTGGACTCAAGACCAGGCACCCACTATCTAGGGTGGTGGGAGCACTAGGTTGTCTTCCTAGGTTTGCTGTAAGCATTTGCTTGAGCAGATCCCTTCCAGCCACCCTAGGCAGGGTGGGTAACACAGCTGAGGGAGCAGTACAGCCATACTTTGGCTCCATACTTAATTTAAAGGGTCTTTTTCAGTTTTTTCCCCTAGTCCCCTTAGTGTCTTTTATTTTTTATTGTGCCAAGATTAGACACAAGTTGTCCCGCTGCAGGAGGATAGCGAGGCAATACAGAAGCAGAATGTTTATTGTCTGAGAAATCATGCGAGACGTCGTCCCTGAGGGGTGAACCTTTCCTGCTGGTTTGTCTCACCTCCTCCATCCGCACCCTGGTACATGCTCCCAGATGGGGAAGGGGAGCGAGGAGCTGTACAGCAGAGAGCTAGGAAGCAAGAAGCTGCTTCATTTGCTGTAGAAGGCGACATGAGCGGATCTTTTCCTTCTGCTTATGAAATCCTATTTATGACAATATTCACACCTACAAGCAGCTGGCACCCTTCTCCATATGCCAGCGGCTCTACGTGGTGATGAGTTTCTGGCTAGGAGCGTTACCGTTCACAACTGATATGTTAATGCAATTAGAGACAGCGCCAAGCGCAAAGCAGTACTCGTCCTGATATTATTGGTGATGAAGGAGCCTCCTGTGTGAGGAACAAGTCCATTTCCAATCCATCTGTATCTATATCTAAAAAAGCTTTCATTTTCCCGAGCGCTGCAGCAGATTCTGGTGATAAATTGCTGCCATATCTTAGCTCCCAACGACATTACATCCTATTCAAATCCCCTTCGTTATAACAAGGAGCGATACGACACCAAAAGCTTGTCGGGGGAATTTATGGCACGGTGGAGACTCTTAGATCCACTAAACCCCATTAAAAAACATCTCCCTTATAAAACACACACCTTATTATGCAGCTGGGGAGCAGGCAGCAAGTTGCCTTCTGCCAGGGCTCCTCTTACCTGGGTGAGGGAGATATACGGAGCGCGGATGAACAACCAAGCCAAGCATGGGGTCGGTGCAGTGTCCGCTCCTCCTGCCCAGCACGTGTCAGAAGCTTTGGTTGCAGTGAGGGCTTTGTACACTCATATTTGGTTTGAAGTTTGCTTACTAAGCCAAGACAAAAGAAGACGCGCCCCGTTGGCTAAAGCTCATCTTTTTGTCAGGTCTCTTTCTGACACAAAGCCTCAACAAATTGGACCTGGGGTGGAAAGGAATGTTAGGAAAAATCTGAAATGAAATGTTGTGTTTTGTTTTGTTTGAAGTCACTTGATTAAAATCAATTTACTTGGAGAATCTCTTTAAAAAACGTAACCTGGGATTTCAGCAGCGGAGCAGCCACGCGTGCAGATTCCCTGATCCCTTCCTTCAAACACGCTCTCTGCGTGCAGACACGTGTCGTTTCTGTCATTATTTCAGAGAGCAATTTCAGTTCCCAGCATTGTTGCCTGGACATGCTTGTATCACCTTCTCAAGCTGGGGAAGCAGGAAAAGAAGGGAGAGATGTGAGGGTGCTGGAGAAGTACCTGACCAGGCTGCTTGCCAGGTTCAGGCCTCTCTGCCCACCTCCATCCCCTGCCCACGCACCCTCCTAGCGGCTCACACCACTGGGGCTCAGCTTCTGCTGGAGAAGTGAATGCCACCAGGCCGTGTGAAGGAGCAGGGAAGCAGCCCTTCTGGAACTGCACAATCATTGGGTGTTCCTCATCCCTCAGTGATCGGACACATGGGCAGCCCAGGAGATGTTACAAGGACAACTGACCCTTTCAAGCTGGAAAGCTAAAAGATACGGTGTGCCTCACCCCTGAGAAAGTGGTTTTGTTCCTCTCCCACACTGCATTGATTCTCTTCTGCTGCTTCTCATCTCCCAGTGCTCACACAAGCTCCAGGCTGTGCCCTTCAGGAGTCCAGGTGGCAGCTCATGGCTGATCCGTGTGCCGCTCGTTACGCTGGGTAAATACATTTCTGTTTTCCTCTTTTTACCCCTTGTTTAGTCACATCTGACTCGGTTGTTTACTGTACAGGATTATGCAAATCCAAATATAATCAATATTGAAAATAGGAAGTTAAGCAAGGCTTACACCCACTCCTCTGGACCATGCCAAGGTGCGAGCTCCCACTGTGTCACGACTGGGTCACCTCTGTGCAGCCTCTGAGCCTGGTGCAGGGATGGGTTTGTCCCACTGGTGTCCCAGGAATGATCCAGCCTCCTGCCAGCACTGTCTCTACACCCCAAATCAGCCAAAGCAGGATCCTTAGTCCCCATCACAAGCATCCTGTTACAGGACCCATCTATGGCCTGCTGCTGCTTCCCAAAGATCTGATGTCACCCAGGGACAGTGCAACGATTGCAGCTTGTGCTCAGCGCAGCGATGGATGCATCTCATTGTGCTAAGCCTCCTAGGACAAAGGGGATCTGCCTGGGGAACTGGATTTGTTCTGCTTTGAGGTGGGTGATGTTATGCCAGAGATGCAAGTGGAAAGGTAAAGTCCTGAAGAAGAAATGAACAATGAGACACAGGAGATCTGTCCAGATCGCACAGACATGCATGGAATTGAAGAATTCAATGCAGAGATATTGCGTGCAGTTGAGTAATCTGTAACTACCTCAAGGTAACTCAAGTGCAACTAGACTTGCCCATGTGGCTTTTAAAGTCATGTAGATCAAGATGAGCGAATGCCTCTGTGACAGGATGTCATGGATTATTGATGCTGAGGCCAGAAAGGCTACTCTGTCCTCCTTCATCACCAAGGCCAGATAGTTTCACCAAGTGATTCCTGTGGCAAACGTATAATTTCTGGCTGAGCTAGGGCAGCTCTTTTAGAAAGACATCCAATTTCAAGCAAAAAACCTCCAAGTGAGAAAGAATCAACCATCTCCCCCATACATTGTTTCCTGGCTAATTCCCTTCACTCTTGGAATGTGTCTTCTTTTCAGGTTGGATTTGTCTAATTTCAGTTTCCAGCCACCAGGTCTTGTTACACCTTTGATCGCCAGATTAAAGAGCTCTCTAGTCTCAAATATATTCTCGTCTGCTGGGTACTTCCAGACTCATGTCAAGTAACTATTCAAAGTGCTTTTCATTAAACCTTTCATTATAAAACAAGGTTGTTGGGTTTTTGTTTTTACTATTTTTTTTTCCTTTCAGACTTTCACTAACTTTTGTATCTCTCTTTTTTTTTTTTTCATTCTTTCCAGGTTTTCATCATATTTTCATCCCTGGCACTGGACACTGAGCACACCAGTACTCTTACTAAAGCAATGCACAGTCCCACATGAATGTGAAGCCAGCGCGTGTTGCTCTCTGTCGTTCTCCTCTTTAGGGACTCCAAGTTCAGAAATCTTCCACCTGATTCCACTACGTTCTTCTAATCCAGCAGTCCCAACTTGTGTGTATATCTTTGTTCCTAGATGCACAAATCTCCGTTTCATTGTACCAAATTTCAAGACTTCTGGAACAAATTCAGCCTACCAAGTGATTCATGCTGCCTTGGCGCCATTTGTCTTCCTCCTGGGTTTTATATCCTCTTTAATTCTTGTCTCTAAAGAGTGTACACACTCCTCTAGGTCATCGATAAATACTGGGCTGTTGGTTCTCTTCAGGAAGACCTAGCACTGATCTGATGATGTGCCCTAGAAGCCACTGAGGGTGGTCTCCTCAGCCCCTGAGGTTCATTCCCTACCTTTGGACTTATGATTCCTCCATCATCAATCCTTCCACTTGCCAGAATATCACAGAGCTTCTGCATGGACAAAGAACTGAGCTGGCTGATTGAATGGAAACTAGTGTTTGGACAGATCGAGGTGGATGGGTGTGCACAAATCCTGCACCATCAGGAATCTGAAATGTGGCTGTGGTTTGCCTTGGACCTGGAATTTGCTCCCAGGGTCTGTAGGACAGATGTAGGTTTTTAATTACGATTCAGGAAAGCAAAAGGTAGAGGCTCTAAAGAAGGACAGGAGAGGCATACAAATAAGGTCTGACAAGTTTGTCTGGAAGAGAAACAGCTCAATCTGAGTTAGCTGCTCCTAAGTTAAATATAAATGCAAATTTGAGGAAAGTGAGTGCGCAGTGAGTGTACGTGTTGTGCCGGCAGGAGGAAGACGACCGTAGGAGAGACAGCCCCATGCAGGGTTAGGCATCCAAAGGCTCTGCCTGCAGCCAGCAGGGAGGCAGGTTCCTCCAGGGGCAGGTCCAGCAGTGGGACTGCAGTGGGGAATCCCAGCAGCAGAGAATTAAATCTGCAGATGTGACCTCTTTCCAGCAAGACAATCAGGAATCTTGTGTGGTTTCAGGGTGGGGTAGAGGGGAGGAAAGCAATCCTCCTCTCTGTTTAGTGTTATATTTTGGGGTTCCTCCAGGATGGAGGAACGCTTTAATTGCTTCTGTCATTCCACATTGAAGGAGCAACCCCAGCAGGTCTTGTTGCAACTTAGGAAGCAGTAACTGAAACAAGATACGGTCCTACAGGATCAGTGAAATCTGGAGGGGTTATGGAGAAGGTGAGAAGGTGGTGGAAGACTCTTTTGGAAGTGCTCACCAGTGTTTAAGAGGCAACAGGCACAAGTTGCAAGGGAAATCCCAGCAGAACATGAGGAAAAGATTCTTCCCTATGAGGCAGGTCAAGCACTAGGCCAACGACCCAAAGAAGTGGAGGGATCTTCATCATTGTAGGTCTTCAAGATTCAATAGGGCAATGCCCTGAGCAACCTGACGTAGCTTTGAATCCAACCCTGCTTTGAGAAGAAGGCTGGACTGGAGACCTCCTGAGGACTCTTAAACTAGATAAATTTGTGATTCTACAACAGTCTCAGGAGCAGCTTTGCCAGCAGTCTTTACAGTGGTGGCACTACGTAGGCCAGCAGCGTATTGAAGTGCAAACTGGCTTACTCATGCCTTACTCCGGATATTCGTTCCATATTCTGTTAGACACATTAAGATCCTTGGCTGCCGTAGAAAATAGACTTAATGACGGACTCCAAAACATCCTGACATCACTTGATTCTCCAGTCCTGCAGCTGCTACTCCAAACGGGGCACTCTGCAGCAGTCAGCTCACACAATGAAGAACTCCATCACATTAAAAAATGCAAACACCTGCTTAATTTGATGCAGAAATGTTGTATTTCCAGATGCAAAATCCTGACATCCGCCTTTTTGATTTTGGATTAGATCAATCTTGCTGCCAGCCCAAAAATCTCACCCAAAGGTCATAGGATCACTTTGGCGTTGCCCGAAAAGGCTGGAGCAGCTCAGCTCCCCTGAGGAGGTAGAGGAAGGAGTTTGCCAACTAGAAAATAAAAAAGAAAACCAGAAGCTGTTGATTTCCCTGAAATGGCCGCTAGCGGTGAAAGTTAATCTGTCATTGTTATATTTCAGAGCCTACATCCCTTTAGGTGACGATGAACATTTCAAGGCAACCCCCCAGACAAACCTAGCTCCCAAGTCTAAAATGTTCTTGCTATGTAAAGATTAAAACAATAACATTTTAAGCCTGCAAGCTTGAAATCTGAAGCAATTGGGAGGGAAGACTCTGCAGCAGCGCAGGAAGCCCTGCTAATGATGTCAGTAAATTGTATCAGAAGGATTCGCTCATTTTGGGCAGAGAGATGTAATAGCGCGGGCTATTCTCACTGGCACTAAACTCATTAGTTTGTTTACAGTGTGCCTTCCTGCACTGCTCTCTGATACGCTGAAAATCTGATTTTGCCTTTGATATTTCGAGTCAGAAAGAGCAGGGAGAAGTCAAAGATTCCCAGCAACATTTGAGCCTGGCCATGGGTTTGAGGGTTTTTTTGTCTGTTTGGATTTTT
>WEIS01071316.1:0-12419 GCA_013389965.1 Todus mexicanus | reverse complement strand
GGGGCACTGCTCCAAAAGACCAGAAACTGAATCTCCAGGTGGTGCCGCGCCAGGCTGAGCAGGGCACGGGGCACGCTGCCCACCCATCCCAGCTCCCGTCCCCTCCCTGCCAGGCTGCCTCCACCCTCGCCGGCGCTTGCCGTTGGTACTCACTCAGGAAGATGAGGTTTGGCACCACAGGGTGGGGAAACACCCATGGAAAAAGCAACCAGAGAGCAGCGCGTGTCCCTCGGTCCCTGGGCCCAGCCCGTCCCGCAGCAATATCTGCGCGCTGGCTGTGGCGCTCGGGGGAAGCGCTGCTGGATTGAAGGCTGAGGAACAACACGGTTCGTTTGGGTTTGTGGCCTGAGCACGTGTGCGAGGGCAGCAGGGAGCACGGCGAGGGCTCTGCTTGGCTTTTCCTCCCCCCTGAAGGCAGATGGAACTCCAGCATCATGCCCATTTAAGGCCTCGCAGACACCTCACATGGTGTGAGACAAACCCGCTCGCGAGAAGTTCCTGGCCACAGCCCGGCTCCACGAGGCAAACACAGCCCCAAAATGCAGTCCCTGTGCTACCGGCTGCTGGGCTGCTGCTCCTCGCTGGGCTGGGGGAGATGGGGAGGAAGAGCCACCCTGCCCCTGCCAGGCACATGCCCAGGCACAGCTGAGCAAACCCCTCTCTCATCACCAGGCTGGGTGACAGGAATGCAGGCACGGTTTTTCCATCCCAACCTGACACTTCTTGTCTTTTCTTTAGCTTCACATCACGCGGTTTAAAACACCTTAGCGCAGGAACAGCGGTGGTGTGTCTGGGGAGCGATGGGCACGAGAGACTCGGCAGCTCTGTAGCGCAGCAATCTCTGCAGGCAAGGAGACTCCACAAGCTCTCTGGGCAGCCTGCGCCAGGAGCCAACACCCTCACCCCAAGCAAGGTTTCTCGTGTATAACTACAGCTTAGTTGTGGGGAAGCTCAGGAGGCATCATTAAAGCACAGCTCTAGTCCAGGTACAAGGACAGCCCTGGACTTAGGCTGTTCCTGAGCCGCTGGTGGTGTTTGCAAAGCGATTCCCTTCTCATTCCCACTTCTCCCCTTCGCACCGTGTGTTCTCCCACACCCCGCTCAGGCAGCAGCGACCCCCGGAGCAGAGGCACAGCCAGAGCTGCTTGTGGGGACTCCCCTCTCCTCCAGCCACGGGAAGGTCCACCCCAAACCCCAGGGACCTCATCACAACCCCTCGACATTAGGCACAGTCGATTTATCAAGAGGAGTTAACTAAAGGCTACTTGTTGTCATTAGTCTGGAGACTCCCGGCGTATGTGATTGTTTAGTCCCTGTAAAACCACCAGGAAGGGAAAAAACTGCTGCGGTGAGTTTTCCTTGGGTTTGAAAAACGACCCTTTCTGTTCTGAGCAAAGTCGGGGCTGCAAACCCAGCAGGCTGGTGCCTTCCAGATGAAGGGCTTTTGAGTCCCGCCTCACTAACAGGGCTGCTTTTCAAGCCTTGTCAATCTAAGGAAATTTATGTAGGCAGTCTCAAGGGAAGGTCTTGGCAAGGTATTAATAGGTTTCTTTTATGAAAGAGACCTTTATTCACTGGCCTGTAAGCTGGCCTGCGTCTCGTTTGGCTTTCTGAGCCCGTGTGCAGAGCAAACGTCTGTCTGTGACAGTTTCCATGCTCTGGAGGAATTTGCTCAGCCCGTAATGAAACATCTGGCTCAACAATAACACAGCTGCGCCATTCGCAGCCTGGCCGGGAGGTGCCGGAGCCCTCGGCACTACGGGTGAGGCCTCACCCAGCGCCGCGGCTCCAGCAGCCCCTGCAGGGGCACGTGGGGCGCGGGCAGTGCGGGCACCACGCTGGGCGACGCGCCAGGGTGCTGGCAACGAACCACTCAGGAAAAAAATAATCAGCCCTGCTGCGTGCGCGTGCTCAGCCCAGATCTGCTCCCGCTTACCTGCTGAAAACGTGGCTGGATGGCTGAGCCTGAGAGGGGAGGCGAAAGGAGTTCGGCCCACTCGGTGGCCGGTCACAGGTGATGCTCTCCAGGTGGACAAACCCCAGCTCCCACCAGCGTTATTTTAGCGGCAGCACGATGCAGAGGGTGGCTACTCAACACCATCAGCTGGGCAGCCCTGCAGACGGGAGCAGCGCCGCCAGGCCAGCTCCGTGCCGCGGGGCTGCCGGGCGCCCTGGCCCGAGTCGGCTTCTGGACTATGGCAACAAGGCATAAAAACCTCATTGTGGAGAAGCTTACGTTTTTGGTGATTTGGCTGAAGAACTTGAGTTAAAAAGGTAAACAAAAGCTCAAATTAGAGTTCTATGAACGTAATTAACCTCACGTTTTATAGAGTAACACGTAGCCACAGGAACTGCATCGAGCTTGGCCCTAAAGCAGCAGCTGTTGCAGGGCTCTGGAAGAGCGCTCCCACCCAACCACACCAGCACTTCATCAACACTTGGGTTTTTCACCTCTAAATTTTTCTCTCCCAGGCTTTTAAGCGAGGTTTATTGCGGTGTTTACACAGCCACCTCAGCCCGCCTTTGCTTTATGCTTTCCTCCCCCGAAGCCACTGAATTTTGAGTTTTATTAGCCACAGGTATCTGAAATCACATGCTTTTAAGAACAGACTGCGCTACTAAAACTCTTTAAAAAGTGTCTGTTTGAGGTACTTGCCTTCCGCCCAGGTGTCAGACGCTTACTGAGTTATACTCAGGATCAACAGCTTCTCTATGGCCGTTTGCTACCACCGAGGTAAAGAACAGTAACCCCATCGGCTCCAACAAGCCAGGAGCAAGTCAGCCCCCTGGAGAAGTACCCAAGAAAGCACGTTTATTCTTGACACACGTTGCAAAGGAGGATGCTGTTCAGCTTTCCTTGCCTGGAATGATGTGAAACACAGCCTGACCACCATCCATCCAAACCTCCACCTCTGCCGGAGCGGAGCCGCCCCTTCCTCGGCAGGTGGGAGCAGCTCTGCTCTGCAGGACTCTTCCACCCCCCAGAGCCATGCGCTGCGGGACGAGGTCACAGGAGCACATTTCTTTCCCCCTTTTAAGGATTTTCTTACCTTTCCCGCGTGGTCCCAGGAGCTCAGGGGGTGCAGAGCTGCCCCCAGCCCCACCCGTGGGCTCTCACCTGGTGGCCGCTCATTTACTCCTGAAGACAGGACTCCCTCTTCATGGGCTCGGGGTCCATAAATAAATCACAGCGCCCAGATGTTTCCCTTCAATGCTCCCAGATCCGCCTTTCCTAGAGAAGCCTGCGCAGCCGGTGCTGGGACGGAGCCTTGCTGCCGGACTCCAGCCACCTTCCCAGTCCCTCTGCACACTGATGGGTGGTTGATACCCAGCCCGTGAGCAGCCAGAGACTTGCCCTCCTGTTGCTAATTCTCTCCTCCCCCTCTGAGCTAGGAAATTTCCTTTCAAGGTTTATTGTTTGCCTTAGACTGGATGTTGCAAATATACCCGAAGAACTGGCATTTGCTTCAGGGGAGGGCTCCCGTCCTTCCAGCCCCTGCCTTGCTGGGGTCTCGGAAGGCATCGCTGCAGCCGCTGCTCAGGTCTTGGCTAGTTTTTCTCCCCACTTCAGGCTCCCAAAGCTTCTGAGCAGAGCTCACCTCCTACACCCAGGGCCAGCTCCTCCTCTGGTCCCAGGGGACGCGTGGCCCAGGGGTGGGGACGATCCCAACATCGAGGGGGTGTTTACCAGGGGAAACCTGGGAGCAGGAAGATGACCCAAAGGGAGCCGCTGTCCTTAAACAGCCTCTGCCTTTCTGCTGGCGAAATCCTCCCAAATCACCACCAGACGGGCCCTTCTGCTTCCACAAATATTTCTTAAAAAAAAAAAAACCAAACCCAACCCCAAAAGAGCACCGCAAATGAGACAGCACAGCAAATATTTGCAGATCCGGATCAGTTAAGCTCTGAAAAACTTCAGCGCGCAAAACTTCAGCCGAGGTGTGGTTTGTGCCCAGCCCGTGGTTATTCTCCCTCTCCAGCCCGTCGCTGTCTTGAAAGCCGGAGCTTGTGACCAGCAGAGGCAGCGTTCCCCGTTCTAGACGATAACCCCCGCAAAACACCACCTCGTGCCTTCACACGGGGTAAAGATCTTCTCGTGCTTACACTGAATTTCAGTTTTGATACCCAAACTAAAGGCCCGTACGTGCCTCGAGCTGTAGGCGCATTAATTTCACGCTTTTGCTCCTGCCACTTGAGAGGCGCAGGGTTTCGTCGAGCTGTTTAACCTGCAGCGCATCTTTTAGCAGACGGTATTTTACAAGCTGCGGAAACCCCCGAAGGGCTCCCGTGGACACCAGCAGTCCCCAAAGCCCAAGGCAAACGCGTCTGTGCTGAAACGGGGACTCCGGAGGAGGAGAATTGCAGCTCATAGATCACAAAACCGGACCCCAAACCAGAACACGCTGCAGCGGCGTCTCTTTCCCGAGCAGCCCAACAGAGGCGTCAGTGCTGGAGGATGGTTGGTGCAGAGAGACGGTGCAGGGCGCTGATGCTGCTCTGCGGGGACTGTGGGCACGGCCCAGCAGGAAGAGCCCAACAAAGTTAATGTAACTGAAGACAACCCTTGTATGTAAAGTGGGCTCGGTCTCTCACTTGGAGACCATCCTGGGGATGACCCAGCCCTGCCCTCACAGCCCCAGGAGAGGAGGGAGGGGATGGTCACCCACCATGGAGTGGGCACGGAGACAGGCTCGGGGTTACACCTCCCTTCCCCTCCCCACTGTGACGCTGGGGCGCCGGCGCTCCCCCCAAAACCCCGTCCTCTCCCTGCGCCTCCGCTCTGACATTTGCCCAAGCTCCCACCACACACATTCTTCCGCAGCAGAGAAAACAAGAGTCACCTCTTCTCCATTGTCTGGCTTGGAGTCTCTGCTGGGTGGTTAACCCCGGCTGTGATGGAACCCTGGAATGGCAGCNATGGGCGCTGACTTTCCACAGGAGAACACTCCTGTCCTGAAGCAGCGTTTCACGAGTGATTCGCACCGTTCCTATCACTGCTCACGCCAAGCATCCGCGCTTCTGGGTCTGATAACGTCGCAGGGCTTAGAACGGCGTGCCTCAAACCCACCCCGCTTCACGAGGATGGAAAGAGCCTTCCCTTGTAAGACAAAGGAGAGGAGCCAATAAAGCTGAGCACTGCGCTTTATTCCTCATTCCTGCTTCACTCGGAACCAAAGCGGCTGCATCCAAGGCTGATCCAAGGGAGCTTTAGCATTCGCTTCATTATTCTACACATCCTCTCTTGGCACGCAGCATCCAGCCGAGCTTAGAGCAGCACTCAACGCATCCATTGACTGAATGGGGATGGACAAACGACCTCAGGAGCAGTGCACGGTGACACCCTGCACATCCACCCATCCATCCCTCCCCAACGGCTACAGCTGTCGCTACCACCTCGGGATTTCCCTCCTTTACCCTTCATTCGCTCTCTGAATACCCCAGAGCTTCCAGGAACATCAGCCCCACAACAGCACAGGGCTGGACAAAGTGCCAGCGGTGCCCCCGCCTCGTGTACAGACACCTTCCCACCACGCCAGTCCCTCCTCCTCCAAGACAGCGCTGGGCGAGGGGCAGAGCCCAGCCCCCCGCTCTAGCCCTGCGGCGGGTACAGCTTCCCCCGACCCTCCTTTGCGAGTTACTTTATGGCAAGCAAGCAAACAGCCACAGCACGGAGCACGCTTCAAGGAAACCCGCGTCTTCTGCAGCAGAAAGGAAACCGAGCAACTGCGAGCTCCTCGCACACTCGCCTCTGCAAAGAATATTCCAGTTCTCTGGCAAATAACGCAGACATTTAACACAAGACAAAAGACCGAGCACGCAGACATCTGCCAGCCTGGACTATCTGGTGTTTCAGGGACTACCACAAGCATCGCTTGATGTAGGGAACAAACGCAATCCACGGAGACTCAGCGCTGGATCCCGGGATGGAGTCACCCCTGTCAGACCCAAAAGGTGACGGGGACCCCCCCAAAGGATGGGGGGGCTGCGGGACAAGGAGCTGGGCAGAGCCCAGGGCGAGGGGCTGCCGGCTCTCAGGGGAAGGTGACGGTTCCCTGGTGCTTGGGGGCAATCTTTGAGCAGGGTTAAAACCCAGCACTGCAGCATTGCAGGCACAACGCCCCAGCCCTGGCGAGACAGCTTAGGCTGGGAAGCTGTTTGCCATAAATTCCTGGTGAAACCCAGCTGAAATAACCCCCCCCATACTTTAAACGCTTAACGACCTCCAGCACAGCAGTGGGAACACAAAGCGGCTCTGTGGAAACCCGCTGGCCTGCAGCGACGGGCAGCGGGAGGCCCGTGGGTCAGTCTGACCCGCCAGAAATGCTTTTGCATTCCAGTCCCAGGGCTGATACCGCAGCGGGGCTGGGCCAGGCGGCTGCCCCGGGGCAGAGCTGCACCTTTCCTTTCCCTTCCCAGCAGCATCGAAACGCTCGCCGCGTCTGCCAGCTCCCTGCATTTATGTTACTGTACACGCAGGAGGAGAAAGCTCCAGCCACACGTTGCTGCAGTTCTGTATCATTTGCTTGCAGTGCGTAACCACCCGGGTTAATCCAACTCGTCAAAGCCTTTAGTAGAGCCCTCAGCAGCCAGCGAGTGTAAACTTCCAGTCTGGATTGCAAAACACCCCGACAGCCCTCGTTTGGGACCCTGACCACAACCAGAAGTTGCTTTTGAGATGTGTTATTTCCAAAGGACTATTGCAAGATCTGAAGTCATAAGAAGCTTGGAGAGACTTTATAAAAACCCAGCACACCACAGAAGCTCCTCCTCAGTCCCTCCTGGTCAGACACGCCGTGTCCCTCCCACCCGCGGGTGTGAGAGTTCCCTCCGCGGCCTCCCCAAGGAAATATTCTCCTGCAAGCAGCGCGGGATGGCAGGGGGCACTGAGCCGCTCGCAAGGCGATAGCCCGGCTCTAACTCTTTCCATAACCTTCCCCATCTCGTGTACTTGTCAGATGCCCCCAGTCGTGGTGGGGGCTCGGGGAGCCCGCGTCGCCCCGGGCTGCTCCCCGCTCAGAGGCGTTTGCTCCTGCTGCAGGTGGTGCACAGGAGGCTGGCGTTGTCCAGAGCGAAGGGTTTGCCGGTCAGCAGCGTCTCGCACTCCAGGCAGGCGAAGTGCTTCGTGTGCCAGGCCCTCCCTTCGGCCTGCTGGTAGTCCTCCGAGAAGATGAGCTGCGGGACAGGCAGAGCATCGCTTATTTCCACATGTTGCTCGTGCGCGCGGCTTTTGCTTTACCCATTAAACGGCCCTGATCTCAGCACGTGAGTTCTCCCCCTCCTCCCACGCCACCGGTGGGGAGCGAGCGAGCGAGCAGCCACCCGGGGCTGAGTTGTTGGCTGGAATTAAACCACGAGACGGTCACTAACATCATGCTGCTTCCTCCTGTTTTCTTTAGGCACCTCCAGCTCTCCGGAGCAGCCGCAGCCCTGCTGCCCAGCACCCAAAGGTGCCGCTCCTGGGAGGTGTAGGTGGGCGAGCAGGGTGAGGCACACACCAGAGAGGGTCTGAATTAGAACCATGGAACAGAATCATCGAAAGGTTTGGGGTCGGAAAGGCCCTTGGGCTGTGGCTGCTCTGGGGAGCTGGAGGAGCCTCAAGAAAACAAAGTGAAGCAGCACGATGTTAAGGATGATCTTGGCTGGTGTTCCTTCCCTGCGGAAATGTATTTCGATGCCCAGAGACATGCACGGTCTGTTCTAAGTCCCCCAGAGCAATCACAGCCCTGGGAGCTCCATCTCCACATTCACAGCTTTGCATTAATTACGCCGAGCCAGCACCTCCAGGCACGTGTGCTCTTCCCACTTGCACTGGTCTGGAAGTTGAGCTGGAGATAGTTGCCAGTGCACAGGTTCTACTCTTGAGAACTCGACTAAAGCACCATCATAGGGTCATCAAATGGTTTGGGTTGAAGGGATCTTTCAGGGTCACCTAGTCCAACCCTGTCCCTGCAGGGAGCAGGAACATCTGCAACCAGAGCAGGTTGCTGAGAGCCCCCAACAACCTCCCCTGCAATGGGGACAGGGATGGGGCAGCCACCACCTCTCGGGGCAACCTGGGCCAGGCTCTCCCCACCCTCAGCACCAACAATTTCTCCCTTCTTTGCACTCTCAATCTCCCTCTTTTAGTTTCAACCCCCCCCCCCGGTCCTGTCCCACCAGGCCCTGCTCCAAAGTCTGTCCCCACCTTTCTTCTAGTGCCCCTGTGACGCTGCCAGGCCGCCGGAGGGTCTCCTAGAGCCCGGGCAAAGGGCTGTCGGCCAGTCCCTACCTCATCGCAGCCGGCGCAGCGCGGCCGGAGGCTCTCGCAGTAGTGTCTCCCGCACCAGGCAGCCCCGCTCTTCCAGAAGTAGATGAGGTCGACGAGGGGCTCGGAGCAGCGGCAGCAGATGAAGCAGGCCGGGTGCCACTGCCGCGAGTAGCCGGCGCGGTCGGCGTACACCACCGGGCAGTCCCCCGGCACCTCCTGCTTGCAGGTCTCGCAGTGCTGCAAGAGAGAGACGCAGCGGTGACCGTCAGGGCACGGGGAGGGCGGTGACCTCCCAGACCCACCGATTCACGGCGTCGTTGCAATGCGCCGTCCGTAACCGCGCGGCTGCTCAGATACCAAAACAGAACCCCCCGATCTCCGAGCACGTCCCATTTCCAGTCTGCAGGAGCTGCTGTGTTCCTGCAAGGAGCACACTGGGAACGAAGCCCTGAACTCCAGGACCGCTAAGCTCTGTTGCGTAGCTTGGCTTTGTTTGAGCTCTGGTTCTGCGAAGGGAAGCGTGAGAACACCAAAGCCAGGTTCTGTATCTGTATTAGCTTGGCAGGCCCAGCAAATGCAGAGGTGGCAGAGCAAGGAAACCCTGCGCTGAAGAGCGAGCAACGGCTGCAGCTCCAGGACAGCGCTGGGACAAACGTCTCCATCGTGCCGCGGGGCTCGGACAACAGAGAGTACCCCAAAGGGCACCCACGGCCAACATCGGCTAGTCTCTCACCTCACGTCCTGTGCAAACATTTGGACCAGCGCTGTGTGTGGAGGGTGTGTGGAGCTGTCAGAGAGTTAAACAGCCATTATAAATGTGGACTTCCCAGCCTTGCTAGAGCACTCTTTACCTTCTGCCAGCCAGATCCTTGGGCAGGTGAGGACGGTGCCACCCACCACCAGCAAAGTGTTCAGCCTTTCGGACGGCCCCGAGCTAAACCTAACCTCCACTGACATCCAAAGGTGCTTCGAGAAGGAGCTGACATCCTACAGTGCTGGAGAGCAGCTCGTCAGAGGCGTTACCCTGCACAGAGACGAGGCTCTTTGCCCTCTTCTCACTGGTTTCCAATGCATTTGTTTCTGCAGCAGACAAAAGCCACTCCCCAGATCTCGGCACAGTGCGGCCCATTCACAACAGCCCAGAGAGGCACGGTTAGATCTGGCCAATCTGAAGATTAATTATCATCTAAGTGTACTACAGACAAGATCAACCGGGTTTACTCTTATCTCTGCCTGCAGAGTGACCCTGCGATTAGCTAAGAGCAAGCTCTAAAGCTCTCCCCTCTGAAGCTGGCAGCTGCTGGGCTCTTGTTTAGGTTCCCGTTAAGCCTGGCCAGCCCAGGTCAGGCCAACAGCTCCTGGGGCTGCTCTTTGTCACACCCAGACAAACGCTCTCAGGCAGCAGCTGGAGCCTTTTCCCGGCTGCAGGGCCAGGCTCCTGCCAGCGACCTCCACAGCAGCCCGGAGAAGGCTGCCGTGAAACCAGGGTGTGGTGTGAAGCGTGGGACACAGGAGGGGGACCTCCCACGGGCCAGCTGCGGCCGTGGCCTGAGGAACACCACCCTGATGTTCCCCCAGCCTGGGAGTACGGGAGCGCCCCGCGCCCCTCGCTGGGGTGCAGAGGGAGTGGGGGTTCTCTCTGAGCTCTGCAAGCGTCAAACTAAGATGAGATGTCCACCACGTCCAGCCCCTTTTGCTGGCTCGCTGCAGGAGCGCTACAAAGACTTTGCTTTGCACCTAGGGGTTGTTCTTCAGCTCATCTCTCCCCTGGCACAGCAGAAGGCTTCGGGACCATCCACACCCACCAAGAGGCTCCTTCTCGTTCCGTTACTATAATTTCCAGCACACCACACGTTTTGCTATCGCCTCCCCCTTTCTTCAGTCTGGATTCTCGGCGACTGCCCCGCGGTCCTTGGAGCGGCCCCACCACGCTGATGGGCACCTCCTGCTTTACCAGCAAATCCCGCGTGACGAGCGAAGGTAGCGCAAGAGGAGAGACAAAATGTTTCCTGGCTTGGCTCTTCTGCGAGCCTGAAAGGGGATCTCTCCGCTTACACCGCTCCTTCCACTGCGGAGAGCTCCCGACGCCTTCCTGAGCATCCCAGCCCCAGCCCAACGCAGCAGTCACCTCAGCAGCTCTGCTATGAACAGGAGGACACGGCTGTGAAGGTGCCGAGCTCAGCACCGATGAATTCTGCACCGCCATAGGGGACTGAGGCAGCATTTTTCCCCCCCAAGCCCTGATACCTCCCCCAAGGCTCCAGACATGGGCGATTCGGGGCACCAGAGAAACCAACCCTGCAGCTGCCGTCACACCGTCACCCCTCAAGAAAGCGCCAGCCCCATCCACCCCGGCCCTGCTTATCCTGCAAGATCGGCAGCGAGAACAAACACGAGCAGCTTTCCAATGCCCAGCTCAAGTTTCGTGTCAGTAAGAGCTGTTAAAAACCCCCCAACTTATTTTGCTGTTTCTTTCCATGGCAATTATTCTCTGGGCTTTTCCTACACATCGGATAACTTCCATCCCCCTTCCACCTACGCGCCAAGTAACAAGTGGCTCTTCAGACTTAAGATGGGATAACAGCTCGGTACTCACTTCACATCTTCACCGTGTAGGGAGAGGAGTGGAGACTTCACGAGCAGTTACCGGAGGTGTTGGCCAAGAAAGTGTCCCTCTCTCCTAAGCCTTTTCAGACTCGCCTTCTCCACCAGCTGCTATTTTGCAGTCACAGCTCCCACAGAAGGAGCTCCCTGGACACCATGAGGCGTCCTCTGAGCTCTCACTACATCTCTGGCCTCGAGGTTTTCAGGACAACGGCTAATTTTGATCGACTGCTTCAGGATTTGATTCCAACACAGTGGCTTACAGCACCAGAATTCCCAGTTCTGAGGAGGTCAAAGACGATTTTACGCTCGGTGGAGAACATTCAGCTCATAGGACAGACTTATTGCCACGGTGGGGCCCTTCTCTGCAGCTGAGATGAGTTCAGAAAGCTGTCTGAGCTCAGCTGCCTCTGCTGGTGGTTTACCCTGGCCCTGGATGTTCCTCTTTACACCCCAGTTCCAGCGCCACGGGTCTCTGTGTGCAGCAAGGGCTGTTTCCACCTTAGCACAGGGGCCACACAACCACCCAAGGAATCGTTCCAGCCTGATGGACTCAGCGAAGAAACATCCCACAAACTGCTGGAGAACCAGGTTCTCCCAGACAAGCTCCTCAGCACCCTATTTTCCCCCAGTGCCCTTGAACTGGGGAGCAGTGGTGGAGGGAGGCTCGGGGATCCTCCTCGGACTTGGGAGCGGGCGTCACGTTTAACGGCCAAGGTTTAGGAGACACACGAGATGGTCCCACAGGTAGAGAGGCACCTAAACCCCCATACCTGGAGCGCTCTGATCTCCATTTCAACCCAGAATAGAGACCGCGAGAGCCTCCAGCATTGCTGCCTTCCTGTATTTCACTCCCCAGTCCCTCCAAATCCACCCTCAGTGTTCAGATAGTTCTTTGCTCACATCTCCTCCCAGCCTCCCTCGCAGTGCTGCTCCGAAAGGATCTCCTGCAACTGTTTTTGAAGCTGTTCCATTTTTCAGCGAGTGCCTCTAGAAAAATGATGTTTTAAACTAGGGAGAATAACATCACAGCTATGTATTTATTTGGAAGGATGAACTCGCAGTCTAAATAAACCCTCACTGCTAAGATGACTTTTATTGATGAGTTTAATGGAAACCTTCCTTTTTTGGCTATTTTTTTTAGCTTAAAATTCTTTGTCCGATTCAGTATTTTGTTGCAAGAGTGAAAAACTTTTACTCTATCGCTGGACTCTGAAAGCCGGACGCACGTGAATAGAAAAGGCCAGAGTGGAGGGGAGACATTACCCAATATGGAGTGAAACCGAAAACTGCTCTTACCGAGTTACAACCTCAGTGCAGGGATGGATAGAAAAATCTTGCCTTGAAAACACTCAGGCACCACTTGCTTGCCCAGCTCTCAGTCCTCAGCTGCAAGTCACCCTCACCAGGGCCAGCAGGAAATATTTTCACTCACCATATTTCATGATAAGCGTTTGCTCACCAACCACAGCGGCCACTCCAGACAGCGCTGGGAGGGGATAAATCCAAAAGGGTGTTTGGGAATCTCAATCATTTCCTTGTGAAAATGTATTTCGATGCCCAGAGA
>WEIS01071260.1:0-11248 GCA_013389965.1 Todus mexicanus | reverse complement strand
GATCATCCTTCAACACAGAATATATATGCAATTCTAGCAGCAACCACTCCTTGACATCTGTACCAAGAGACTCCCCGTGCTCAGGAATGCCCCCTGAAGCACTGCTTGGGAACACCAGCTCCTCTTTAAAAGATATTCATTTGGAACAACTATGCCTTCAGGTTACATAGATGAGGATTATTTCTGGGTTTTTTTCTCTGTACATAACATAGATGAAGCACACTGTCACAGACAAAATCATCATATAGAGTAGACCTTTTTGTCTCTGTCTTACTAACTGCTTGAATATTGCTAAACGGCTTTTTAAAAGAGTAGGAGGGTTAAAATTACCTTAAAGTAATCGTAGAGACAAGTGAAAAATAGCCACTCTAATCAGTATTGCCCACACTCAGCATTTCTTAATGGAATCTTCAGAAAATAATTTGCAACCTTAAGGACATCTCACCAGCACATAGACTTGTGAGACAGTGTCTAATAGACAGACCTGGGATACCAGTGCTATCATCATCAGTATATCTAATTATGCTGTTTAGCTGTACTGTTTATGAGCTAATTATTTTTTTCCTGGAACCAAGTATGTGTATTTAAAATTTAGTGTCACGACCACATGTGTCCTGGCAGGAAAAACAAATAGTTCTTTCCCAGCTTTACCAACGATGTACCGCTGGCTCAGCAAGTACTTCTGTATTAACTCAATTCTTTACAATGATCCAAGTAGATCTGATATATGCAACTTAGAAATGATTTGGAATTATTTGGAAATATCTGGTCTACAGACGTGGCTGTCCAATTTCCTTAACTTAGAAGGAAGTGGAATTAATAAGAATTCCTCTTCTAAAGCACTCCATTTCATGTTCCCACCCTGGCCTATTGCTAACCTTAACAATGCTTTTAACAATAAAACCAGAATAACTCTCTCACATCTCCCTCTAACATCTAGCCAAGGCAAAAATGTAACAAAAATGATTATAAGTTCCTCTCACAGATCTACCAAAAAAAATTTTAAAATTAAAAGGCACAATCTTGGTAGAAAAAGTTGGACTGAAAAGATTTTTGTGTAGTATGTTTCCTGACCTACTTTTAGCAAAAACACATCTGAACTCCTAACTATGTCAGTTGTCTGTTTTCTTATTGCTAAGCCCAAGAAGAAAAATCCTTTTCTTTTCGTCCTTTGGTTCCCAATGGCACATTAAAGGCACTAGCAGATATCTATGTCAGAACTCTGAGACTACACATGAAGGTTTCACCCTTATCATACCCCACAAAATACTGCTTATTTCAAATCAAGTGTTCTAAACAAAACCAGTATCCCAGATGGATGTCACCTTGCTGCATCCCTAGATCTTACAGTCACAGCAGAAGCAAAATGTTGCACTGAATGAGACTGACGCACGGAAGAACAGGGGGCAGACTGGAATACTGAGGTGAGCACCTCTCAGCTGTGTCTTTCACAGGTATGCAAAGCCCCACATTGAGACCCTCAATGCAATTTCACCTACTCTAACTCTAGTTCCTCCTGAAACAAACTCCCTTTGTGCATGCCGAACAAGATTTATGAATAAAGAGCTTCTGGTAGACTAAAGCAAAGGAGAAGCATCCAGGATAAGGGCTTTGGAGATCATTTGCCTTACAACTTACAGAGCACAATATCGGAACATACTAAAATATAAGTGAGACAACTAAACTTGGTTAGACATGCTGTAAATTTCAGACTAATCCAAAATCAGAAGGCAAGATTTAAATCAAACAACTCTTCTCAGATTAGGGGAAAAAGTATGCAAGAAACCAATCTTCAGCTGCTAATCCAACGCAGCCCAGGGTTTGGAACCTCAGACATTTCAAAGCAATTGTGTTCCCTTGTTTATTCTGGGCCATTTGGAGCGAGTCATACATCTGCATGTTGATAATCCACAAAGGATACTCCAGTAACTTGTGCAAGCTTGTGATTTGCTGCTATGCAAAGCTTTCTACCTCACAATTTCACCATGCCGAAACAACTGGATGCTATAGTTGTACCTGCCTGAGGCATTAGTTCAGATAAATGAGTTATGTATTGTGTAACTAGCCAGAGGTGTGAGAAAAATACATTAAATGCATGACTTGAGGAAGTTGAAGAGCTCTCTGTGCACTTGACAGGATGGATGGCATGATAGCAGACAGAAACACATAAGTGACCACTAGCATAGATTAGACACATGTGGTTAGAGTGCTACATGAGGGCAAAGCACATTTGGCACATAAAATATAGACTCTGGCTCACAGTGTGAATGAGAGTTTAATGGTTTAACAGTGCCACAGGAAGAATGAAGGATCCTTTAAATTATCCCAAAAGGGACTAATCAAGGAGTGGCAACATCTGCAGGGATTTTGAACCACCATCACCCTATGATTCCAAACAGAGGATCTGAAGGCCATCTTATATTCCCACAACAGTTTAAAACCTGCGTGTGAAGCCAGTCCACTGATACTGACCAATTTCAGAGCTGATCTTTGTCCAGGATGGAGGTCATTCCCAACAGTTCTAGAAGTGGAGAGAGCAGATGTACCACTATGTGCCTCCTGGTCCACAAGAACACCATTAACTGCAGGTACAGCTCAGGCTGGGAAAGTGCTCAGTTGCTCAGTCCATAGGAAAGCGATAGGGATGACCTGTACTAACCAGAAGTTGTGGAGAAGCTGCACCACAAAAGCCAGCTGAGGAGAACTGTAGCTTCAGCAACAACCACTCACATTATGTCAGCAAAGAAGGCTCATATGTCAGAAGGTAACACAAGCAAGCACTTTCACAGACATCCAAATGCCTGATGCCAATTCCTAATGGTTGGCTGCAAGCTCCAAGCACAGTCAAAGTGTGTGTGATCTCTCTCCCGCATCTGTTCTGGTGCCTAAATAAAGGTTATTTACGATGTCATCTTCCTTTTGAACAAAGGGCTTGCACTGCCACTGTATACCTCCCAGTTGCCTGGTTTTATGAAGCTTGTAGAAACTTAGTTATTTTTGAGACATTCCCTCCCCCCCACTCCATTTGCCAAAAACGATCAAAGTCTGTCAAAAGATTCGAAGTAATTAGGGGAAGATAAACACAGGCAGTGCTATTACCCCTTACACCCTTCCTTTGGAAACCAGGCTAAAAATCAGAGTGTTGTATTTATTAAAACAGCCCCCTGGAGTCAGATTTGTGACTGTTGTACTTCTGTTATTGGCAATATGGCAGATTTTTTAAACAATTTTTGGAGGATTATATTTGGTTTCTATAAATTAGACTGATTTCACCCCTTCTAGCCACAGGCCGGCCATTCATGAACACTTTTCTCATCTGTTAAATGGGGATGGTAAGTACTTACCTGGCTCAGATATGTTTCGTGTGCAAACAAAAACAGTAGTTTGAAGACCTTTAAAGCATTACTCTACATTAAAAAAAAAAATATTATAAATATTGCTGTGAGATTAGCACATACATACATATTTAAGCGGAACAGAGGAAATCATTAATTTATCAAATCTTTTGCCAAGTTTGCTTTCTGCTGCAGTTTAACTCAATAATTAGTAAAAGAGTTTATTTTATTGCACAGTTCCACCGCTTTTAAGAAGAATATCTTACAAAGAAATAATGGGCTCGAAAAAGTTTCAAGCAGGCCTTTCTCAAACATTTCCTTCTGTGTTGGCGCTCACTATATAAAAATGCATTTCAGCATCTGAATACATCTCGGTCATGCCACTGAATACTGAAAAGTCTGATGGAAACTCCAAATGATTGGAAACTGCCAATGCCTCCAACACATCCAGACCCATTCATCTTCCTGCTGCCTCAACCTTCCCAGAACCTCACCAGCAGACTCAGGCATGCTGCTTGTTGACCTGCAACGTGAGAAAAACCTGCTGTGCTGCTGCTCCCTGCCTCAATGCTGCACTCACAGGGAGCAGGTGGCTGAGATGACAGCTTTCTTAGCACCCATGAATATCCAGGTATGGCATGTGTGCTTCATGCAAAGTAGGGAGGTGCAGGAGGCTATGGTCTTTGGACAGGCAGTACAAGAACGGTGTCAACACCCCATGCAAGCATTGTAGACCCTATCACCCTCACTCAAATATATACCGGGGGATGATTTTTGCAGACAAAACTACCCTTATGTGCTCCACAACACCCAAGCAGTGGCACAAGGGGCCACTGCCTGCTCCCCCACTCCTTCCTTACCCCCATCCGAATCCTGCAGTGAAGGCAGAGCACTCTGTCTGCCTTTGGCTGAGACAGACACTTCCTCCCTGCTCTGCCCACACAGGGTTGCACACTAAGTGTTAAATCAATTAACCTGTCAGCTGGGTGGAAAAAACACCTGTGGATGTGTTTCCCCAAGTCTTTGGTCAAACAATGATCATCTGCCAAACTGCCCCAAATAAGCAACCCAAACAGCGTTGTCTTCTTAATTATAACAGATTATTACCGGCTTATCTGAATGCATTCCCCCTTGTGCTGGAATTTAATTCTTTAATTATGAGGAATTATGAGACACTATTTTCCATAAATGTTGAGAGGGTTGCTGATCCCTCACATATACCCAGTAAATGTTACATTATGGATTTAGCTAAGGTGCACTGAGATTGTGGTGAAGTTTCAAACTTCTAGCCAGTATTTACTTTCCAGTAGGCATTCATCTTGCAAGGCTCTTTCTAAGTTATGAATGCCTCTTTTCATACACGAAACTACAAACCACCTACAAAGATATAAAGTGTGAAATGAAAAAAATAATCACCACTTAGTGATTTGTGTACATTTTACATACAAATACAAGAATTCAAATGAGAAAAGAAGTCAGAAAAAACCATTTAATTACAAAAGAGCTTTTTAAATTAAAAAAGATAATGGCACTAAACCATAAACAAAGTTATTTAAGAGATCATAGCCATAGGGTAGTTGTAATTTTATACGGAAACTGTACAGCTGTTCCTACCATCTGAACTTTGCTCCTGATTAAAATAACATCTAAAGTTCTAGTAACAAGTAATCTTTTACAGAACTGTAATGTACTATGAAAACACACATCATTTTTGTATTACATGACAAAAAACCCCTTATATTTATTACATTAGCATCATAAATATTTACCTAAGTATTGTACTGGTTTTCTACTCTAATCCTTACATCTAAAGAACAGGGAGTGTGGTTTGTTCTGTTGACAAAAGTGATTTGTCTTCCAGTGTTTGCCCACAGTGGCACGGTACTATACCACATAAGGGTACCCAACTAGATGGAGCTTCGAGGGCAGTACAGTCACAGGAGAACAATTTCCAGGTTTATTCATCCTGCTTTTGAGAATCCTTTAGTGCTTCCTTCCCATATGAAGACAGTCTTTGATTTAAGAAAACCCCACAATAAATACTTACGCCCCCCAACTTGTTCGTATGCTGTGGACAACTCAGCAGTAGATATCTGATTTTTGTATGACCTTCCAGAGTTGTGTTTTACTGCTTATATACAAAAGTGAGAGTTTCAGTGGTTACTTTGGGAACAACACGGTCAGGGCCTGTATTCAAAGCTCAGTAGAAATTCTGGCCCTTTATTCTTTTAATCAGCTTTGATCACATTTTTTAAAAAATGTAATTCAGTCCTTGATTGTATGCAGAATATTCCCTATGAGGTCAACATAATTCTGTGTGTGCACTGAAAGAAAATATTTCATCCCAACGACATAACTTCACAGTAGTTATTTCTGGTAGTCAGCATGCAGGTGTGAGCACTTAAGCATAGCTGAGCTAGTTTACAAATTAATTGTAAAGCAGTACACAAATTAGAGACCTCAAAGTGTTGCTGTGGGACTGGGGTTCTGGAGCTACAGGCCACAGCTCTTCGTGCTGCAACTAGCCACATCAGTATCTATAACCCATAATCAGTGAATTCCATAGGGAGCTTTCGGTCCTTCTCTGAAGTGGTTTATACAGCATCTATCAATGTAAAGGAAATCAGGATTTGATTTCTAGCTTCATACAGGATAGATGAGGCATAAAGCTGATAGTGCATAACATCCAAAAAGCCTATGTGAACTCCACAGTAGACTTTTACACCGGTTTTGAGGGAAAGGTTTGGTGGCTTGCTACGTATCAAATTTAGACTATAGTTTCCCTCCACATTCATTTTATTCTTCCTGAAAGTTTTTATCATGTCAGAAACTGACAGGTTTTGGCAGTTCACAAAAAGCAATCTATCAGATGTCCTAAAAACCAGAAACCAGTGTATGTAACATGGTTGCATATCATTGCTGAAAGACCTAAAGGTATTTCTAGTGCATGACAATATTACAGAAAGGACACTGCCAAAAGTGGTGAGCTTTAAAAATGACTCATCTAGTCACACCATCCTTTCTGTTTTCTTTTTTTTTTCTTTTTTTTAAATAATCTCAAGCATACAATCAACTGAGTAAGAATAAAAAAATATTTAAAAGATCTAGCAAAAAGGCTGCATAGAAAGAATTTTCACAGTTGTTTTTAAATAGTTTTCATCAAACTTCACGTAGAAAGTGAACAAAAATAGGAATTCCAAAGACAAAACATATTGCATTGTAGTTTTTTTCCTGTGAATTTCACACTTGGGAAGTTCATATGCCTGGTTTTAGGTATTTTTAATACTGTACCATTCAGAAGTGCGGATCAAGATTTGGTTCTCCAGTGTACTAGCACTGTAAAGACGTACATGAACACACAGTTCTACACAAACAGACTGTAGATCTCTAATATAAAGAGGTTAAACATCTGTTTGAAAAATAAATTCTTCTGAAACAAGACCTACCAGATGGGAGGTAGATTAGTGCCATTAAAATATTTAAGGTACTTATTCTCATTTCAAATGAGAGGGAAAACTGTGCTATCTCCAGAATTTTGTTGAAAGTTAAGTGAGAATTGACTGGTAATCACTGTTGGGCTTCTGTTGCTATTTTTTTTTTTTTTTTTAATAAACTGGATAGGGTTCTATCAATATAGATGAATGTTGAAAGGATGCACTATCCCTTTGAAACATTCAGCCTTACAAAGTAAGTCCACAGGTTGTTCTTTTGCTATTAGTTATGAGCTGAACTCTGCTTGGATTTTATAACCCACTCGGCATTTGGGTTGAGCTGGTATAGGTCCTTCATGTAAGTATCACCATCAAGGCAGCGTTCTCCTAGAAAAAGAAGAGATATGTGGTTACGTCAGTACCAAAAAAGAAAGGAAACAGCTCTCAAAGTTCCTGTCACTATTTTATTCCATTTAGGTTTTCAAGCCCTCTCTGTGGTATTAAACAAAGGGCAATGAAGCCCTACAAGAGCTCTTACCCTTCCCATCTGTCTTGAGGAGGATGGGGAACAGGGGAAGAAAGGAGAGTAGGAGCTGTGCCACCTCAATGGCATGTTCTAGGTCAGATTCTTCACACAGACCATTCACATGACAGCTCCCCCTGTTTTGGAAAAAAGGAGCAACATCCTACACCCCTTGTGGTTAAATCCAAACACTAGGTTCACATTTGCATAGAAGCCCATTCAACCTTCAGGTTATTTTCCCCTTTGTAAATGTAAAGTTTGAGCAAGATTTGCTCTTGCTAAGAAGGTGTTACTCCTTTATCCTGTTCCTCTTGGTCAGCAATTTTGCATAGCACTGGTAATAGTTACTTTCCTAGGAGGGAAAAGTCATACAGTGTTCTTGGCGTGTTACAAGCAATTATTTTATGTCCAGTAGCTATGATTAAAATAGCATATGCTGATCCATCAAGATCTGCATACTCTTCCCATTCCCCTACAGGCAAAGCATTATCTCATGCATTTGCAGCTCTACATCACAGCCACTCTCCTGCTCCACCGCACAAGTGGTTGGGGCAGATGGCTTGTGTGCCAGCCAGATGTTTCCAGCACATGTGCTCCTGAAGTACGAAACAAGCAGAGGTGCAATGCTGCAGCTGAGTTTGTCTGACAGCTCTTTAGAACACCTGTGCAAGGCAGGCAAGAAGGCAAGACTCCCTGCTCAGCCAGGCATGATCTCCATCTGTTCCCCCTCCATCCGCTCTCCTTGCCAGGCGGCAGCCTGTCTTCTCTTTCGGAATTTTATCCCAACCCACATGAACTGTACCACACATGCTGCTGAACTAGGACCTCTCCCACACACAGTGCAGCATGTTCAGGCAGTGAGAGCACAGGGACAATGGTTTGCCATGTCCCTATACGGTCCCGGTCACGAAGCAGTGGCAGAGGTCCTGTTCAGTGCCGCGAAGCCCTGTAGTGTACTGCGTACTCAAAAAACATCTGGAGACTTCAGCAGCTCCATCTGCTAGGGGACAGGATTGCAGCAGTGTGCATGTTATAATTATGGGTGTAAGTGTAAGCGTAGGAGTGTATCACAAGCCTGTTGAGCCTGCTCACTTTTGAGCTCCCTGTACATGAGTCAGTCACATTCAGCAGAGGGAGAGAAATGGCAAAGATCAGGACAACGTGGTTTACTTAAACCTGTACACCAGGTTAAAATCAGGGAGTTTCTCTTATCCAAACTGAGAGTATTACTAAGGACTAGCAGTTGTAATGGTTGATTAAGGTTGAAATTGTCTGGAAGCAAACCATTCAGACAGAGGAAACACCTAAGGTTTCTATATACTTCCTAACAAAGCAAAGCAAATCTACAAGCCATGTCTTTTCTCTAAGAGACACACAATTTCTGTCACATCTTTAAACTGACTGTAGCTTGTTCCAGTTTCACTTGAATTCTGTTTCAAAAACTTTCTTCTACAATGATTACATGTCTCTAGAATAAACAAGATACTCCCCTCCTTTAAAAAAGTCTTATATCTGAGATCACAACCTGCTTTAACAGGCACAGCAAACATATGTACATACTGGATATGCAAGAGAACGTATTATACATTAATCTGGCAACCAGCTATCTTAGTAACTTCTCTTTTGCAATCAAATTTAGTAAAAACATTAAAACGTATTTGTTTCAGGGAACACAGGAAAATGTTATTTTTAATGTACTGTAGGTCTTTTGGTTTAGACACAAAGGAAATGTAACTGATTTAAAACAGTGGTTGGGTAAAAAGGAAAAAAAGTCCAATCCAATACTATTTTCTAGTTATATTTTCTGTTGAACATAGGAAAAATACTGTGATTAGAAACTGATTCTCAATGCAAAAATAGTTCTGCATTTGTTGAAGAAAATTTCAGAACTATGTTCAAAATTGTCCTTTGGTATTAATCTTGCTGATCTACTTTCTGCTTTAATCAAGAGGGTCTGGAAGACTAACCATTGAAAAAAATTTTCACTAGGTCATCTTTCTGGTTGAGAGTTGGGTTTTTTCCCCATAGGAACCTGCATGTAATGTTTAAATGCAGTGCACAAAGGACTGTAAGTTCACTTATTACGTCTCAATGTAGAGAGATGTATAAGATGAACTCCCAACCTTTCTGTGTTTCTTCACTTACGTACATATCAGGAACATATGTTACAGATGCTGTCTTCCTCTGGGAGAGATAATAAGACACTACTGCTAGGATCATACCAACATCTCTGCTTCCTTCTCCCCAAGGTTAACTGTTGCCTTAGTGCCAGGGAGAGCTAAGGACATGAATAAAAATGCAACCCACAGTAATGCCCACGGACAATGTGCCAAGGAATCCTGGTCATGCAAAAGAAGTTGTTCTTGAAGCTGTTCTTACCAATATTTCCTCCTATTTCGTAAAGAAAGACCTCCTCTTTCTTGAGTGTTCGGACATTTCCACTGTCAGGAAGAAAACACAATGAATAACTATATTGTGAAAGAGGTTGTACATAACTTACTTACACATGTCTGGGAGAAATTATGTTAATTAAGATCAGTCCACCTGTCATAAACCCTTCATGTTTATACTCATTTTCTGATACAGTAAGTGAACAAAAATCCCCTTGCATGCTAGTGCAAATGAATAGTCCTGCAAGTCAGTAATACATTATAGAAAAGGTAAAATAAGATACATGTGAAGTAACTGCGGAGTTTAGAAAATAATTCCACTGTTATTAGCAAGTAGCCTGATATTTACCCTCTGATTTTTCTTTCACTGCTGCTGCAAAAATAAGTGTTCCCCTCAAACACTTCATCTTTCTGAAAAAGCCTTATGGTTGGGTAGGAGAAACCACATTCTTGCTGTTTTTAATTTTGCTGCAACTAAAAGAACTAAAAAACAGACAGTGGAAGAATAAAGTCCCTGTATTACAAAGGGATTCTATTATTCTCACTGCTTAATTGTAGTAATATATGCTAAGGCACAGCCAGAAAATAACTTTCTGTCAAAAGTCAAATCTCTAAAAACAGCATTGAAGAAAAAGCAAAATCTCAGCTAGTGTACTATACTATTGCTTTAGTATGAGTAGTTATTTATGATGCACTCATGTTAAACATTTTGTTTTGTTAAGTCTATTCTGATTTCTTACGTTACTCATATACATATCAAAAAAAAAAAGAGATGCAGAAGCTTGATTAAAACCTCTCCCTTTCTAAACACATTTGGATGACTCCAATGTAGCTCTCCACTACACATGCAAAACATTTGCACATATTTATAGACCAGTACCGATACTGTTGTGACATAAAAATACAATTTTTTTACAATTTTTTTTTCCTTTTTCTTTTCTTCTTTCCTTTATTTCCTAGATGTATTTTCTTGGAGTTCCCTTCTGTGTTTTTCCCAGAAAGTTATAAAACTATTCCTGACCTACCAGATTAAACAGCAGTTAATTTTTGATTTATGGCACTCATGTATTCCTGAAGGATTCATGAACTTTAATTACAATAGGAGCACTAAGCTAATTCCTGAAGCATGTACTCTTATGGCTAAATGAGGCCAAAAGTTCATGAACTCACCTGGACTTAAAGTATTTAAAACTTTCTTCTTGATATAACATATGAAAAGCCACTTCTCCCACAATGATAACAAAACAAAGACGTGTTTGTACCTTTTCTGGCTGAGAAACTTGGCTACTATATCATCGGCTTTCAATTCTTCTGTCAGCTGTATTGCCATGGAAACTTTCGAAAGATGAGGTGCTTGCACCCGTATCACTCCCTGAGGAACATCAGCCTGCAAAGCAATAACGATGTTGGAACAAAGCTGCTAGCAGCTGGCTTTGATGAGCTTCTCAAAATACAGTACGAAATAAGTAACTTGGTACAGTACTAGTCTGTACTTAACTACTATCTACTACACTTCCCTGCAGAAATATGATAACTACACAGTAATTCAGTAAATTACCTAAGACCTTC
>WEIS01071257.1:0-12116 GCA_013389965.1 Todus mexicanus | reverse complement strand
GCCCTCCCTCCCCCGGCCCCTCCCTTGCTCTCACCGGAGCCTCCGGTAACCGGTAACACCGCTAACCGTACCCCGCCCCTACCCTTCCGGCCCGCGAGCGCTTCCGCTTCCGGCCCCGCCGCCACCACCAGCGCCTCTTAAAGGGCCCGCGCCCCCCACGCCTCCCCCACTCCGAGCGTCCGCCGGGGGTTACAAAGCGAGCGAAAAAAGCCGCAGTTTCTTCAGGGCAGGTCTGTTTATTGAAGGAGTTACAGCAGCGCCTTGCGCAGGGCAGATGCGGGCTGCGGGATGGCGCCGGGCAGCCGCCATACCCAGCTTAAAGTGGCGCGGCACAAGCGACAACACCGGCACATTGCGTCACACCCCCGACACATTGCGTCACAGAGCTCCCCGCTACGGGCACAGCTTCTGCCAGGCGTCACCCTTCGTTCATACACGTTACAGCAGTTAGCGGGCTAGCTAAATATTTATATTTTTATATATATATATATACACACACGCCTGCTAGGTGTTGGGAGCGTTCCTCGGTCTCCGTCACCCTGCGAAGCGCGGAGGTGCCATATATATACCAGGTACACTTTAGACAGTCGTTTTTTAATCACCGTAATTAAATACTCAACAAAGAACATTTTTTTTCTCTTTTTTTACCACGTGACTTCCACTAGCAAAAAAACCCCCACCCCAAACCCCGATTCCCCACCCACCCCCCTCAAAATAAAAATACTGTTTTGCTAATGTAAGAATATACCAAAAAACACCGAATCACACAGATGTTTAGAGCAACGGTTTGAAACGAGGGAACTCACATACCAAAGCACGAAGAGTATAGTACCACTGCTGTTCAAAATGTGTACGAGTACTGTTTAATGACCTGAACAGAAGAAAAGCACAATATAAAACTCGCTATCGCCGCTCCTCGATCCGTCTGCAGCGCGCGGCTAACCACCCGCTCTTGAAACGGTGTATTGTTTTATAAATAACGTCTTGATAACATTGGAGAGGGTTGGGGGTTTTGTTTGTTTGTTGTTTTGTGGGTTTTTTTCCGTAAAAAGTAATTTTCATAGTGTATTTTGCTGCTACACACGTAACACGAGTGTGTTGTGTTTCAGTCCCTGGCTGTGCAGACCCAGTAGTTAGTTTGCAAAGAAGCCAATGCGTGTAGGCATGGATGTGCCGTCCATCAAGAGATGGTAGGTAACATCATGACACGTTCGGCTTCGGATGAGAGCGCTCAGCTGCGTGTAGGAGTTGCATCCTAAGACACTGCAAATTGTAAGGAGAACTGCAGGGATTTATAGCATAAACGGAGCTAAGGAAATCGGTTATTCTAAATTGCCTCAAGATAACAACGTATCATATTTTATGTAACCTCATGTGAGCTGTAGGAAATCGTAAAAGCACAAAGTTGCGTTGTTATAGAATAATATGTAGAACTGTGACTTAGCCTTCACTAGCCTCAAAGCAGCAGCACACAGAGGATGGTCCCTGTCTCTGGGTGAGGAAGAGTCACTTGTTTAGTTTCAACTGCGAAGGAAGAGTCACTCATTTAGCTTTAACTGCAAAAACGACAGAATGACACAGTTCAGCTCAGAGAATTACCGTTCTCCTGTTTTCTTTGAAAGCATGGTTTTAAAAATACAGCAGTAAGTCAAGTAGATGGGGAGGACGCTGAGCAGACACAACCCTGTCACACAAGCTGACTTTCTCCTTCTCTGATGCTGTAATACGGCTGCTGATTCCCTCGTCCAGATCTTTCTACAGGACACGAAAGCCCTTCTGATGTGCAATAGAGGACGATCAGACAAGCCAACTTCAATATGTTGTCTGCAGCTGGTAAAGACTGCTCTGTATCTCAAAACCCAAGGGGAATTTTTTTTCCAGAGGTTGAGGGAAAACTTCTATCAGTTGTTTCCAATTTGTGGGAAAAAAATATCTTTAACACAGTAATGAATAAAGGATGATACGGAACAATATTTGGAAGTAATGCTAGTGAGTATATGTCACAGTAAGATTTAACAGCTGAAATGTACTGACACAGAAAATTAAAGTATATGTTGAATATATTAATACTCAAGGTTTTGTTTGTATTTTGAAATTAAACTATTTTTGTTGTGCCTCAAATTCAAATATAAGCCTAACAAATATCCATAGCCTCTCTTATAAATTAAGCAACTTCTAAACAATACTTGTCAACATTCAAATCTCAATAAACTTTGGCAGCTCTTTGGTAAATACTTATAAATATCAACTAACAAAACAGTACAAAGGGAGTGGGGAGGCTACCAGCAGAGAGCCTCTTTTTTAAAAATTCCACAAAGGGGAACAGAAATGAGAGAGCTCCCTAGCAAAAACTAGTTCCAAGACTGGTATATTTTAATGGGATTAGTAGTTCATCTTTCTTTTCTGTCTATTCAAATACTATTGCATTGGGACTTCAATAAATTTCAGACAATTTTTTGTGCTCTACCATATATACATATTCAAAATTTACACACAAACAATAGTGGCTGTTCATGAGTAGAGTTAAGCGTCAGTGCATTTGACAATTAATTATTGCACACAGAATAATCTCAAATGCTCAATTATTCTACTGAATAAATGTAGCAACAAATATAACCTCTTATATTTCTGAACATCTATCTTTCTGTAAAATCTTGTGTTGGTGACACCTTAGGTGCCAAAGAAGTGAAAGGATCTGCGGGGGATCTGTTGCTGGTTATTCTTGATGGTATAGGAGGTGCAGGTGGTCTTCTGGCTGGCATTGTATAGAAGCAATCAGTAGAACTTTTATTCCAGTCATTATCAAAGTCTGAACCAAGGAAAGTATTTGTGCCCAGCAAATCTGGAGATCCAGCTGACTCCCTGGAACTGATTTGCTTAAAATCTGGAACACTTTTAGATGGCTTTAGTTTTACGTTGAAATTCTCCTCCTCATCATCAAACGTTACCCATCCTTTTGGCTGTACGTTTTTTACCATGAGAGATTTACTTCGCAAGCAAAAAGTGTTTTCAGGTGCATCAACAGAAAATACAGGCTTGCTTGTATTACAGCTGGGGGGCTTTAGAGAAGGAAAAGGATTGCAAGCTCCATGTCCTTCTAGTAAACGTGAAGTTATTTCAGACTCTCGCGTTTCTGTTCTAAATGGGTTTCCAGCATTAGGAGTTCTTTCAGTGAATGGATTTGTGCAGTTCAGTCCACTAATAAATGGATTTGGAGAGCTGCGCTGAAGTTCCTGGGATGTGTTAAAGGTTGGAATAGGAGGCATTGCTGGCATGCAATTTACAGTATTCGAAATATCAGCATTTCTTTGTGTTGCTGAAGGCAACTGTATCAACTCCTTTTGGTTTAAAGTCGGAACAGGTGATGTTCGAGCAGATGTCTGNAGTGATGTTCGAGCAGATGTCTGCATCTTTGACACAAGCAGCTGAAATGACAAATCTTCAAAAGGGTCACTGTTTAACTGTGTTTCAAGTTTAGTGCCGTGCGCTCCGTTTGTTTTAATCTGGAAAGAAAACAAGGTGCTTAGTAATCATGTGGCTGGCTGGTTTAAATTATTACTACCTCCCTGATTCTCACTCTTCTATGAGAGGAAAAGAAGCTCTTGGGCTTAAACTGAAACTTAAATACAATTTGGTTGCAACTTGCACAACGCACTTGCAGTAGAACGATTGCTGCTTCGCTGGAAAACAATAGCCCTTAACCCCTTCTCTGAAGAAAAGCCTACTAGTTGTTAAACACAATTTTCCCTCTTGTTGGTTGATGCAGCTCGAATCTACTTCATGCAGGTCAGAATCCTAGCCAAAATGCACTAGTAGACACTGTGCAAGGAAATCTTGGGAGAAAAATTTGGAAAATGATGCAATATTCTAAACAAGTGATAAACCAGCACAAATATGAAATGAAAAAGCTATAGGTTTCATTGCTTGAGAATTTATAACATTGATGTTACAAGCAGTATTTAAGCATCACAGTGAAAGGAAAAATTAGTGTTATTAGTATATGTACTTCAGACATTTCTAGGTAGACATATGCATCTGTAGGCATCTCCAGTGCTTCTTGACATATGAAGGTACAATCAGTGGTTTGTAGTATTTTAAAATGGCAAGTTATCATTGTTTAGAATGATACAGAATGGAGAAGGCAGTTTTCTCCACTGAACTTCTCAACTTTAAAAAAGAAAATATTCCCGTTTTTATAAATTTCTTCATCAACAATGTGACTTTTATACCTTGTAACAACTGTCCAAAAAGATAGAATACCTATACTTTGTTCAAGTGATCACACTGACAGAACATAGTTTGGAGCTTCCCCTTATTAAACAAATGCAAAGAATTAAGTTTAAGTAGCTTCTAAGAATTCAAAACTCATTAACAAATCTGTCATTTTAACACATCACCTTAATATACCCAAACGGTTTGGATATTTAGCATGAAAATTCTGTTAACTAATGCTTTGTTGAACTAGGATGCTAGCTAAAAACTATCAACCAAAATACAGTATTATTATAGCTAACTTCAATCTTTAAATGTCTCAATTTACTGCATTTATTGTGAATAGTTTGAAGCATGTCTCCACATATCCACTACCTAAGCAGCTATGCAAAATTAGTCTACAGGCTTTAGAAACTCTCAGGAATGGTAAGAATACTTTAAGTTTTCCCAATGTATCCAGCACAGCAATTTCTTTTTAAAAATTGCAGTTGTAGCTTGAAATGGTTGGCAGGAGAAACAAAGTACACTGGCAACAATGAATTTGCTTTGATGGGTTTTTTTAAGCAACATTAATCATGTGCATCCCTGATACAACTACATGAGAGTTTCTAAAACAGATGGGGCCCGATGTTACCAGACCATAAATACAGTAGTTCAATATTGGTATTTTTATATGTATATAGTAATTGTTTTGGAAAACAACATTAAAACAAAGGCATCGAGTAACTGAGGGGGCAAATGTGAAGAATTGAACTGTGGAAAGTATATAAATCAAACGTAGTTTGGCACCAGCTGGTTAAGTCCTGTGTTCATTTGCCAAGTAATCACAAAGTACAAGATCCCAAAGAAACTATGAACCCCAATTGCTCTTTATGGCAGGTAAAAATTTGCTCTGAATAATTCAAATTGTAACAAGCAGTATATTTTACTTTGGGTAATAGTAAGTTCTGTGTTCTTTGAGAAATGTGAAATATGGGGTTTATTTTGAAAACACTTCAGTGGTGCAATTGTATCAGGTTTTATTTGTACTGAAGAGAAATGCTAATTCCAACACCTACTCATTTTTTTTCCAAATAGACAGAGATCAGGAGATTCAGCAGTGACTAAGTAACATACGTGAGGTTCCAAGTGTTTCATAAAAGATGATGAAGCAAAATATTTGCTATAGCGCTAATAAATACAGTTAACAATATCAATTTTAATTGCATTATAAAAGGAAAAAGCAAACTATGGTATGACAGTCAATTCATTAACACAGACAGATGATTTTTAATGTGGATGAGACTGCAGATGTATGAAATCAAGATTCATACATCTTTTCTGCTTGAATAAATGGAGACCACATACAAGATTGGTAAATAGTCAGATACCTGTTACCCTGATGGTTGCTCCTGCTTGTGAAAGAGAAACAGACATCAAAGGAAAGAAAATTAGGAAGAAAATTCAAGTAATAAAGCAACCTCATGTTAAAAATACTATAAGTTTTCACAAAGTTGTTTTTTGAGATATGAATACAACCCCCAAATATTTATTACACACCACACTACATTTCAGATTTCTGTCATATTCTTTTGTAAGACTTTTAAGTTCTACCATTCAGAGTCAAAAAAATCAGCTCAAGCCAATTCTAATGTTATTTCCACACAGACAATTCATTGTGCAGCTGACTGCACTGTTTCTTGAAGACTGATTATAAGAGTATGACTAAAGACAGTCTAACGTTAGCCATCTATTAACACGAAAAGCACTACAGCCCTCATCTAGGAGCTGCATTGTTATAATCACTCATATATAGTAATAGCTTTTAAAACTGAAAAAACTGGTAAGATTTCTAATTCAATCAAACCCCAACATCTCCCTAATTTACAATAAATAAAATCTATTTTTTAATGTACTGGTTGGTAATCTAGAGAGTTGTGAATACTTGCACTGTATACCAAGCAGTTATTTTTGTAAAAAGACATTTAGGTCCTTAAATATCACAATCAAGCTTTGAATGCAGGGGTGGTCTTGGAATCCTCTACCTCTCAAAAGAATTAGTATGAATTTAAAGACCTTTTCTCAGAAATCTTAATATTTACAAATTATAACCAAGAAATGCACTAAGCACCATTTAATTAAAACTCAAGAAAAGAAGAAAAGGGAAATAAAAAAAGCTAATTGGGAGACAAAAAATGAAGCTTAGTGTGGGCCTTCCTTGTGATTGCACAGCCTGCATTACTCAAAGAAATGTGACTGCAAAGAAAATAATAGCTTCCTGATCTAATCTTAAACTATCTGATTTGGATACTGTTAACAACAGCCACAGCATTACACAGCTCAAAAACCTGTTTATAGTGTTCTTTCACAAAATGATCAGTGGTAAAACTGCATTTAGAAGGTGTGAGGCTTTCAAAAGTGACACAACACAATCTGTTTCAATTCACAAAATTGGTATGTTCTCAAGTACATTATGCCTCCATGTATATTCTCTGCTGGCTGCACTTCATAGTTTCTAAAAAACTACAAAAAGTCCTGATATTCTAACTGCATATTCAAAAACATCCTCCATTTTTTGGCTTAAGTTTTCAGAATTAAAAAAAAGTTAACAGGCAGAGAGAGAGGTTCAGCAGAAAGAAAGGAAAAGCATTTAAAGAGTTTTCAACTAGAATTCAAAATCAACTCACTGAAGACTGAATTTGGCTGCGTCTTTGTAGTACAAATACGTATTAACTAACTGCTTTAGTGAGAGTGAGCTTCAGATGCAGAGATATAGTAAAATCTAAAAAACTCATGAAAACGTATGCAGGTGCAAGTTTCTACATGTGAGTTTATGTTTTACAAAACCCCAGACACCGGAAAACAAAAGTTCAAAATTTACTCTTGGTAAGAAGTGGGCACAAATCGATCAGCTTCAGTAAATTTGTGCTTTTATTCAAGTAGTATATTACCTGGCCTAGCAACTGATACTGTAAAAACTAATGGCACTGGCCTTTAGTGAAGAAGTTTTTTGAAGACGATTATTTTGGTATGTGTCTATATTTCAGTTGATACTGGGGAATATGAAGAAATGGATTTCTATTAAGTATCAGTATCATCTTCCTGCAATGAATTCTCATCAACAAAAAGCACCGCATCATGCAATCTATAAAGCTTACTTTATAATCAAAACGTGCGTTAGCTAGGTAATGTACAGTTTAAGTCATGCATGTGTCATCATAAAATTAAATTTCTTAGACTATTTTTCCAAAGCTGTCAAATGACAACATAATTTTAAGAACAGGCTGTCCACAAGTTAGGTCTGCCATAGGAAACCTTAAGTTAAATGGTTTGTATTTAAGATGTTAGTTATTCATGGACAATACATAAGCAATTAATTATTATCCCACCAGAACCTGATGATCTTTGAATCCAATCTTTTGACCTTTGTTTTTGTTTGTTTGCTTGCTATAAGAGTTTCTCACAACCTACAGTATTGAGTACAAGTTGTGTTAATTGACATAATGAAAAATGTATATACAAGTGGGGTTTTTTCACTTACTTGCTGCGGTGAAGGAGCAGATTCAGAAGGCAAACTGTGAGATGATCGGCTACGAGGAGGTGGCTGTGGGGGTTCCAGACTTTGTGGGGCACTTGTCTGAGATGGATGCGATGCCACAGGTATCAGAGGCTCCTGCATCCTTAGCGCAGGCTGTGGCTGAGCGGTGGGCTGAGCAGGTCCAGCAGCCTGAGGCTTTAGTGGTTCAGGAAGCAACGGTGAGCCTGCAAGTGTATTTGCAGTGTTTCATTGTAAAGAATTGTGATAGAAATCTTAAGAATAGCGTGAATGAGAGAACACATGGCTGTGGAAACACCAAGCAGAACTGCAGAAGAAGGGGCTGGAAGAACAGCAGCTGTTCATGGCAACTAGATTAGAAGTCATCAAAAGCTCAGCATACCTCCATTAAAAATCATTACTATAGATACAAAATAGAGAACCAGAAACCATATAAGTCTTAAACGTACTTCGGTTGTATTTAAAAATATTTGGGGAAGTCATTATTATAAAATGCATATTTTGATATTAATACAATTTAAAAAAACCCTTTAAGTTTAAGAACTGGCTTTCAGAGTCCAAATACGATTACAGAGCAACCAGTTCAGAGAACGGTCCAGGAATCAACACACATGATAGGACACATCAATGTGCTCAGACCAAAACACAGCATCTGATGGAAGTTGCTCTCAATAGCATGAAATCTATGGGTCTAGGTCTCACCTGACTGCTGCCTATTATCTGATTAGGGTTTACAATACTTGTGGATGATTATCAGAAACTGCCAAATGTTACTACATTTGAGAACCTTAAATTTCTAGTGAAAAATGAAGACATACGTTGAAAACAAAGCATTCAAACCAAAGACAGTATGTCTTGACTGAATAGTGAACCTACCCCTTGGTGGTTCAGCTGGTTTGGTCTGAGTTTCGGGTGCTGGTCTTGCCCCAGTGGGACGGACATGGCTTTGTGGTGCACTAATAACTCCAGCTCGAGGTGGAATAGTCTGAAATAATAATTGGTAAAAAGTAAGCATTTTAGTTCTGTTTTGGATCTCTACTCATCTACTGCTGAATGACTCAGGATAAGTAGGACTCTGTGAAAAATAAATTCTTTGATAACAGTTGCTGATCTTTTATGCATGTATGAAAGCAAAGAATATTTTCTCAAAACATTATGAGGATTCAATTCAAAGCAAAGGAGTTTACAACAATCTTCAACGCTATACAAATAAATATTTACTTGTGCAACAATGTTAGAAGCAGTTATTATTTTCTTAGCATTAATAAGTTAATGTTACCTAAGTGTGTGAATTGTTATAAGCAACAAAAAACCCAACAGAAACTACTAACTTTACTTGGAGATCTTGTAAGGACACATTGATAACCCACCATCAATACAGACTGTAGACACGATCTACCTTTTAGGCTATAATTACAGCCTGCCATTTGCAAACAGCAGGTAAAATCAACTTTATATAGTGAAAGTCCAAGATATGCACAAAAGACTATGGTTAGTTCTTTTCTCTGAAACTTATGTTTGCTAACTGTAAGGCAGTTACTCCTGTTCCTCTGCAAACAGCATTAATGTTAAATATTCTCATCTGAAGGCTGGAGTCTTCCCAGACTCGTTGAAATAGAAGATAATATGCTAGGAATGGAATTGCTCTCATAAAACAAAATTTAAAAGCCTACATCGGTATTTAAGGAGAAACAGGAAACTATTCCTATTGCAGCTGAAGCTGAATGAATTACAAACACCACACTTGAAAGCTGAATGTAAAGTGTTAAAATAGAACTGCTGTATTTCAGGGAAAAAAAATATCAGAAAGCAAGATAGTTTGTAAGATTTGTTTCTTCCAAAATTTTGAGTGCTTGGTATATTCTGACAAAATCCAGTAACAGCGGATGTTCTAGAAATGGTTTTCAGAGCAAACCAAGCTGCAAAACTCTCTACAAAACCACAATTTAAAAACAAGCAAAGAAACTTCACCACTACAAAACAAGCATCATCCTTGATCTTGCTTTTACTAGATGTACATACTCTACTTTGAAGACGCTGTATAACATCTACCTGATGGATTATGCTTGTCTGAGTCCATTTAACAATTTTCTAAATGCTTTAAATCACCTAACTTCTGAAATATCCGTCTTCCCTCTAATTGCCAAGATGTGTTTTGTCATTTCTTTGAATAGAATGAATGTAGGCAGAAGGATGATTGGATTAAATGCCAAATTGTATTTAAAAAAAAGTTTAAACACACACACACACACACATATATATATATATATATAACAAAGGCACAAAGCCTAAGTTAATCTCTGGGAATGCTGGGTGGGAAGGGGCACCTGCCGTGGCTACTGTCCCTGGTCCTGAAATCCTGGAAATGAAACGCTGCCAAAAAACTAACTAGAAAAAGGAAAGGAGCAACGTCAGTTAAGAAATCCAAACAAGGGCTGAGCCAAGGCTTGAAAAACCATGCAAATCTTAGGAGATGTTTTTTTCAGACCTTCTGTTACATTTGGTTGGTTGTTTCGTTGTGGTTTTTGGTTGGTTGGCTTGGTTTGCTTGGTTTTTTTTTTTAAGAAAATAGAATGTCTGCAAAGGAAGAGATGTAGTCAGTGTTGTCTTATCAAATTATGCTGTCAAGCGCTGCACTATGGCTCTTTCTGAAAACTGGCAAGCAGCTCTAACTGTAGTCCAGCCTGGTCATTAAGAAGCACAACACAAGAGAACAGTACTAGGGTTTTTTTCTGTCTTGATAATATGAACAAAAATTCTTACGCTCATGCCAGTTCCAAGATACTGGTGGAGTCTCTTCTGTACACCAGATTTTTTTTACTGAATTATTTTTATTTAGAATTGCAAATCCTGTGCTGGCTCCAGATAAAAGTGAGGCACATGGTGATAAATGAATACATTCTTTTCTGCATATGCCAGTTTTTCTTTATCCAGATTTTAGAAGAGGGTGTTTCACATTTCTCGGAAAATAACAAAAAAGTGCAAAGATAAAGAACTGTTCACTGTATGAATCAATCTCTGAGAAAAATGAATCAGCAGAAAGTGATTTCAGTGGTGGCTTTCAACGGTAGTTTTCAGTGGTTTCAATAGCATAGAAGAATGCAATAGAAATGGCAATACCAGTAAGGTACAATTCCTTTAAGCTCTACAAGAACTCTGATATCTCTGCACAACTGGCAGCATTCTTTTGTTTATTGCTCATTGTAAAGGTGGAAAAGGGCTCTACAACCTTCTATAAAACAAACTAATACCTATTTAACTTAAACTTTTGTGGTTACTGTATGTTTGAATGGCTTCTTCACACTTCCTCTCTCTTTCATTTGCAACAACTGCTCTATCACTTAACCTGAAAGAAATAGAATTAAAGAAGAGGTGCCCTTAGTGGTACACAGGTTGAAAACCTCATCGGTATCTATCCCACTGAAATTTATGCAAGCAGAATGCTTTTCAGCCTTCTTCAAGACTCATATGTGCACTCTGAATCCTGTCACTGTCCTTGTGAACATTATCCCAACAAGAAGAGCAAAATACCTTAGAGAAGGAAAACAAAGCTCTCTAATGACAAAGAAACTGCTAAGAAAGAGACAGCTTTTGCTGCTTTTTAGTTTATAAAACATCCAATTGTAGAGAGTTATGGTCTAAGTCAAAGAGCTTGGAGCTGTCACAACAGAAGGAACAAAGTAACTACAAATACCGTGGTTAATGTAGATAGAGAAAGAAAAGTTCTTCATGCTGTTGCAAAGTCTCTCTGTAAAATATGTCACAAAGTCTGAAGAACTATCAACAAACTAGCATTTCTTACTATTTCTTTAAGAAGATCTATAGCTATTAAAACACCGTCTCGTTCCCTAACACAATGCTCCTACTTGCCACTAAGAGAAATAAGGCAGAAGTCTTCCATCTCTTGATTTTTTGCTTGTATTGAGGGATTCAAGTGTCCATAAATCCTTCATTCACTTTCTTCAGTTCAGTTTCACAAATCAAAGAATGAAATGCAGAACTAATGTTTGTTGAATGTTGTGTTGAAAAAGTGGAATGTTTCATTTTTAGATGTTTATCAAAATTGATTTTTAAAACAAGGTACAAAATTCTATTAGACATCAAGTAATCAGCAGTATAATACATCAACTGCCTATATAATTAATAACTGCCCGCAAGCAATTAACTGCCATCAGGATATACATTTCAGCACACAAGAGAATACATTTAATCATACTAGATCAACAATGTAGTCAACAGGATCATGTAATACAAAGAACAACTTTGCACTTTGCAGTTATTTGAAAGTGGATGTAAAATGTTGTTTTATTTGGGAGCCCACGAAGTGACTCCATAGATTGCAAAACAATAAAGTCATATCCAGTATATA
>WEIS01071249.1:0-19956 GCA_013389965.1 Todus mexicanus | reverse complement strand
GTCAGGCTCTGTTTTAAGCCTACATAGCTGTCCCAAATCTTGTTTCATAGATCATTGCAGGGCTCCTGACACTTAAGAACCATTTCTATCAACTTGGGATTTTGTGCTGTCATTGCCCTTTTCTTTAAGAGAGTTATTTCCTACCCCTGATGTGTTCCAACTGTCACATTTTTAGAAAGTAATTACACACATTCACCCTTGATTTTCTGTTCTTCTCACATAGAATAACTTATCCCGTCACTTGATTCCCCTGGTAAGCTTTCTTGGTTATGCTCCAATTTCATTTACTCTTCTCAGAGTAGAGGTGACCAAAATTCTGCACAGAGGTTGTCACGGTTTGGGGTTAAGGCAGCCCTAAACCTGCAACACAATGCTCTCTCCTCCCTTCCTACCCAAAGGGGAAGAAAGGGAATAACAGGGAGAGACTTACTGATTAGAAAAGGAAATTAGAACAGCTTTAATGAAAATAAAAATGAATGGAAAGAATAAAAATGAAAATAAAGAATTTTGTGTAGTCTCATTTATTCATTACTTCGTATATTGGAAATATCTGATTCATTTTATGATCACATCTGCCTTTCATATGGTTGCACCATATCTGAGGCTTGACATCAGCCTAAATAATACGACTAAGTCTTTCTTCCCAGTTGATTCATACAAACTCCTGTTCTGTAGCAGAGATCCTTCTTATTAGGCATTAAGTATATGACCTTGTGTTGTGGTTTAAGGGCTAAAAGTGGAACGGGTAGTGGCTCTAAGAGTCTGTGGGGTCAGAAGGTCATGTATTCCCTTCCTTTTCCTGCCTTTCCCTATACAATGTGGGCAGGTAGCTGAGTCAGCTCCTTTCCCTTCCTGCTTGTTTGTCATGCTGGTTGCTGCTTATCCCAGGGGTGGCAGGGCCTGCATCCACGTGTTGTGGGGAAATCTGTCACCATCCGAGATCGGGTTTTGTATATATATCTATATATCTATGTATCTATATATATATCTCTCCCTTCCCTAAACCTTTCAGTGTACCCCTTTTTTCCCTTAGTATCTTTTGTTATCTGTTAAAATTACATTCTTCCAATTCTGACTAAGCCCCTTTTGTCTACCTGTTACTTCCCCTGTCTGTCTTTTCCCTGAGGGGGGAGAAGGAGGGAGAGAAAGGAGAAAAATCAAATCTGTCCTGTGGAGTTGAGCCCTGAAACCCCTGAATGTAGACACCTTGTAATTTTAATTCTATTTCTGCTGCTCCAGACTTCAAGGTCATCCAGTGTATCCCAGATTAAATTGCTGTCGTTCTCTCTTGGCAGTCCCTTTCTGTGTTGCGTTAGCAGCAAACTTCATAAACACATGACAAACCGTAGAAAGTCATTCAGGTCATTCTTGAAAGTGTTGCCCTAAGATCCAACACTTTCCACTACATGAACTCCACGAATAACCTCCTTTCATTACAGTCATGGTCTTACTGTGCAACCTGTTCTCCTCTGTTTCTAGTCTGCTGTCGCTTGCAGCAATTTCCACAAGAAATGCAGTAGGAAATGTTCTACTCAAAGCCAAAAGTAATAGATCTTTTCATTTTATTCTTCCAGAAATCAATTATCTTGTACCCTGAAAGTCAGGTCAGCCCTACTAAATGCATTTCAGGTTTTATTGCCTTTTCCACTTGTTACAGTGCCTTTAGTTGCTTTGACTTCATTGTTTTCCAGTTCCAGGTGCTAGTTTCTCCAGAATTACAGGAGAAGGAACATATGTGCCATCTACACTTCATGGATTATCTTCTTTCAAATTTACTTGCACCCTGGTTTTGGACAACTACTCTCTTCAACCACTGTTACTAGCCATCACAGCTTTGCTCCAATGTTCAAGATCACCATCTTTATTTAAAGCTCAAGTTTTGAGCCTTGTCTAAATTATTCTTCATTTCAACCTTCTCCATCCTGCTCGTCAACCTCACTTTTCAGTCCTACTCTTTCTATATATGATAGGAAAACTTCCTTAATTTCTTTCCAACTCTTGCTTTTTAATTTTGATGCCTATACTTCCTTGACTCTTAATCAGAGTTGACTACTTCATCTTTTTGATTCCTGCAGACTTTTTGCTTGCTCCTAATACTCTTTTCTCATGGTAATACTACTTTTTGTGTTTGCATTTTATTTAGTTAGATGGAATTCTATGTGAGATTTTTTAATTATTTGAAACACGGGTTGTAGGCAGTTATTGAAACCTATGATGAAATCTCTTTGCATGCTTAGACTAATTTTCACTGGATCTCATCCTCATTTTGTAAGAACCCCTTTTTTCACCTCCTTTTTTTTGGGGGGTCTTTAACTCCTGTTCACAGCAGTTCTGTTATTATTATTTTTTTAGAATAACACTGACATGTAAATACAATAAACATCAGTTAAGGACGACTTTATTGAGATGATCAGCTGACCACTTATAAATAAAGGAGATAAATCTGATTTTATAGAAGGTAATGAGGGTTACCATACAGAGTGCAGATTTCAACACACAGTCCTTTCTTAGAGAGACATAACAGTGCACATATTTTGGCAAATACTGCTATTGTTGCTTATTAAAATGATCTAATCCTAAACTCAGGCTTTCTTTGCAAAATGTTGCATGTGTCTGTTCAGTTTATGCACAGCTCCTTTCTTAGTGTGTTATTTTTTCTCCTTCTGGGGAAAGCATATTAAAAGTAAAGTAATTTCTAGACTTTACACCCTTACCAGGTTTGGTGACCATCTTCAATGGCCAGCATGAGTGGAGGCAGAGCCCTCCTTGCCACATTGGTGACAGGGCATCTGAGCTGGCAGCCTTGATATCCTGAGGAGACTCACCTACAGCTGGGCAGCATGCAGGAGCCAAGTGGGTCTGAATGGAGACACAATGTGACAGTTTGTAGGGGCCGTGGGATCATGCAGCTCCATCAGGAAAGTGCTTTTCAGCAGCAGTGAGGACACCTGGATCAGACCGCCAGCAAATGGTGTTAGCAATTTGGAAGGGCTGGGTGCCTCACTGTGGACACATGAAACTTTGGCACAGAGAGGGAACTCCTCCTCTCTGAAACACTGCAGTAGCTTTACTGGTGGTTTTCCCTGTTCATCTGCCATCATGGTACTCAGGCTTATCCCTGTCGGGATAAGGTGCTCCTTCCTGCTGCCCCAGCAGTGGGACGAGGTGCAGCATCCCCATGGGCTGCCCCACTGTAATGCTTGTGTCTGGCAAAGTTCTGCTCTTGCCACTGCAGCCCCCTGTGCCGGCGAGCAAAGAAGGGAGCTGAGGGCACATGGCTTCCACCAGCCTGCCCCAATAGCAGATGGAGGAGTCTCCTGCAAGCCTTGGGCTATGATGGCTTGAGACACCATTTTTGTCCTTATCTCACATCAGGGTGTTTTAGACCCTAATTTATTCTGTATGTGGTGAGGAGAAAAAAGAATAAATATCTGGCAGGCAGCCATTTTATGTATCACACACCTCAAGGATGAGATTTCTGTAAGGAAGACCCCACAATGGGCTTGATTTCTGCATATTTTCTCAGATAATGTATGCACTTTTTAAAGTCCTTTGGCATGTGGTACCTTTTAATTTACTTCATGTAATGCAGAGGACAATGTACTTTGAAATACAGGCTGAGTAATACAGAAATAAAGGGACCAACTCAGAATAATGAAACAGCAAAATCCAAAGACCACAGAAGTGTTTCTACTGAAAGTAGCAGGATGCTCTTTCAGCTTCTGCTGCTGTGGATTGTAAGGTCACAAAGGTGGGGACATTCACCTGAAGGATGGTGCAGATCCAAGCCATGGCTTGGTGTAACTGGGTGTACATGGGAACCAGCCCTGTGAGCACGAGCTTTCCCCTTTCAAGCAGAGAAAGGCTGTAGAATGAAAGAGAAACCAGGGTAAATTCAGGCCCTGCTGAAGTGGATGGATGAGAATTTTACCACACGACATGCGATACAGGAGTCCCCTACAGACCCATAGGGAATTTTGAACTGTATTGTAATGAGTGCTTGGGAAAACGGTAATGTGATGGGGAAAATTCAGTGCTTGGATAAACGTTTGATATTACGTCTGTTCACAAGCACCAAAAGCTATACTGAGTTATTTCTCCTTCAGGGACAGAGAAACCTGGAAAGGCCTTTGTGAGGGGAAGCAGCAGGAAAAGCTCCTTTTCTGCCCATTTAGCTATGTCATATGCCAAGAAGGTCTTAACCCCACTTGAGTGACTTGTGATTTTTCTTCAAAGGCTCTCTATCAGTACAGACAAGCACAGCTGATGAGGCTTGCCCTTAGCGTGCACTTCTGTTTTCTAACATAGAAAATATCCTCGGAAAATATGATGTTATAGCACTGGCCAGTCAGTCAGTCTGTTGCTCTTGGTTGGCCGTTCCTGTTGTAACATGATGATATGGGAGGGGTTTTTTGCTGGTTTTCCACCAGCTCTCAGAGAGATCAGGCTACAAAATGTTGACTTCTTCCTGAACCTTTGGATTCCATTGGTATCTCCTCTTTGCTTGGCCAGTTCATCCCCCTTCCCAGGCAGTTCTCAGCATCCTCGACAGAGTTGCATCTCTGATTTATTGACAGGCACTTCTTCTGCAGATGGCAATGAATATCTGACTTCCTCACAAAGGTAAATAGAGTAATTTCGCAACAGCCCTGTCAGATAAGGAATAATTATCAGCCTTAAGTACGGTAGAAACATGGAAGCTTTTCCAGTGCCCACAAACATGTGGTTGCCAAAGACTAACTGATTTCCCGAGCATACATTGTGTTCTCGTCCAGAGGAGATAAATCGTTTCTGAGTGGGGTGGAGATGTCTTCACTGACACAGGGTGTGACAAAGGCACAATGAGGACAAGTGCAGTCACTAAATTTGGTGATTGACTGGAAGTGACATTGCCCTGTCCAGCCTCTGGCAAGGAAGTGCTGGCTTAGTTTAACAAATTGCAAGGATTTCTTTTCTTTTCTTCTTCTTTTTTTTCTTTTTTTCTTTTTTTCTTTTTTTTTTTTTTTTTTTAATTAAAAGAAGGAAGGGATGTATTCAGTTTGTAAACACAAATGCAAACACATTTGGTAACTAAGCAGTTTGGCCAATGTTCTGCTTGTAAAGGCTGAAGTTTGCTGTTAGGTTTTGGAATAATAGCATATAGCAGTACACTGAGTATTTGTCATGAAGTGATTTCATCTTCTATGTTAATGCAGTCTACCCAGTGCCAAGACTGATGTTTTTAAAAGTCAGATGTGACAAAGGAAAAAATTAATCCTTTGGCAAAAGAATAACATACTGATTAGCTGCACTATTTAGAACTATATGAATACGCATTTAGATCATGTTGGATTTAATATCTAAAGAATTGAATGCAACTCTTCACAAATATCAGCTCCTAAGAATGTAAAAAATGCTTTTGCTTTTAAAGAAAATAAACATTTTTCTGTGCTTTTATGACCAACATCTTTTAATATTAAAAATCAAAGATAAAAATCACTTTGAAATAGCTCATGGCAGTTGATACTGTATGTTTATATATTACATTCCTTTTTAGTTTAGACACTGAAAATAGATGAGGTAGTTACTGAGTTTGTTTCTAGAAAATGTCAGCTTCACATTCCTTTTAACACATTGCGAAAGTGTTGGCCAACTATGTCTAAAACAAACCTGCCATCGTGAGATACAGAATTGAAGGGACACCACCGCAGTTTAAGGTATGAAATTGCCTCACAGAAGGCACCTCAAGAAGACACCCCGCAAGAAACAACCAGAGGAAGAAATCCAGAAATGACAGAACCAACCCCTCTCCTCTGAGAGAGTGCAGTCCTACTCCAACAGATGGATGTCAAGCAAGCCCAGGTGTGCACCATCAGTTAATTAACAAAGACACAGTGTGGATCTGGTAGCAACATGGATAGAAGGGTCTGTGCAGTTGCAGAATCAGTCCCCTCTGACTCTGACTGAGAGCATGTACGGTAAGAATGTCTGTAAAGATGAGTATCAGTGGCCACCATCTCATAGACTGGGATACCAGTTTCTAGGATGATGTGTGGTGGAGGGAGGGGCTTTGCGCTAGTAGTAGGCTGAGAAGTTAAAGTGCAGCAGCTTCATAGTCCAGCTTCAAGACAACATCACACGCATAATAGATTTGAACAAGAAGGGGCATGCTGAAGTGTCATGCTGAAGAAACCCTTCTGAATTGCTAATACACTCTTTTGACCTAGAGTAACCTTGAAGCCTATACCTGTAAGCTGACAACATGAGAAACAGCAGAAATGAGAAACTCTCTGCTTCCAGGGTCAGGAGGGTCCTGACACTCCTTTTCCCAGTGCCAATAAGGAAATACTGGGAGCTCTTTATAACCTTTACTGGGGAACCGTTGAGAAGTACCACCTAACAACATCACCCCTCCACAACTGCATCCATCAACCACAATTTGACAAACCACACTTGTACTTAATGGAAGTAAGTTCCTTCAGTGAAAGGTAATTGAAAGACTGTGATATACAGGGCTGAAGACTTGCCAGTCTAAGAAACATACACGTAACTCCCCAGCAAGATAACTGTTTCTATTGTATTTTCTTGACACAACACCTTACACTTTGTACTTTTTTGAGCTCATGTGTGTGGGGCTAGATGGATGTTTTTTGCACCTAATGCAGTTAGAAGATTTTCCCTTCTCTGTTTTATGCTTTCAAATGCCTTTATGCCTTCACTGCTGTAAAACAAAATAAATCCCATTCCTCATTAACTGTTTTAAATGATTTAGTTAACTAGCTACTCTACTTGCCAAATGCCTTCATTTAGTCAAGACTAATCTGTATGTTGCTGACACTTTCCTGTTTGTCTGGTTTGTTTGTTTGGGGTTTTTTTTTGTGGCTTTGTTGTTGTTTGTTTTTTTCTTTGGTTTTGGGAAAGATTCAGTTAGTGTTTCAAACCAATACCTTCAAAATGCCTTAATGAATCAGAAATAGTCTTTATATTGTAAATGTCTTAATCTCTTAACAATGTGTCTTTTCATTATTGGCATATCCCAAAGAGTCTGACTTTGGTATTCCAGTATAACCTTTAAAGCTAAGGACGTTTTTGCTGGTTTGGCATGTAAAGAGTGGGCACCCAGGGGCAGAGATTCATGTGGTGGAAATTGCCATTGCTCTCTGAAAGCCACTTCTGAGGAAGCCAATTCTGATACCTGCACAGGGATATTGGTTTGCAGCAGCTGTAAACCTTTCCTCTGTACTGTAACTCAGGATTGAATTCTATTACTTAGTGTCATGGCTATAGAATCTGCAAAAGGAATGTTTCCAATGTTCATGTCAGGCCCAGACATAAACAGTGTTTTATAAATTTGAGGAGTTTTTTTACTGAGTACAGGAACTGACTGCTTGGCATTAGCTGGAGGTAGTATGAAGCTGGCTTCTGCCCCCAGTTACAGTGCAGTGGTGATGTACCAATGACACCAAGGCCAGGGTCCCACTTAGTGTCTCCTCTCTTGGTTCTTTGCTGGCTTTTAACCAAGTATGGGTGAACACAATTTGGTGAGTGTTTTACGATTTGTCATGGTGCTTTAGAATGTATCCAGGCGGTGCAGGAACCCACACTCTGCTAGAAAGTAATAAGAAGTACTTCTAAATCACTTGGGAATTTGTGGAAAATCTTACCCCAGGTCTTGCAGATTAGCAAAATCCCCTTCCAAAACCTCATGTGTTTAGTTACTCTAAACACAGAGAGCTGAAGCTTCAAAAGGAAAGAGCCCATGGAAGGACTCCAGCACTTTCTGATCTACTGAGCCTAGTGTGTGCCAGTAATCATGTGCTTCAGCAAAATAATTGTCCGCACAGGGACAAAAGCACTATTGCTTTGAACTCCCTAAAAAAACTTCCTTGTACACTTTCTGTCCTCATATTCATGCCTGCAACTTCCTTCCACGTGTGGTATTGCATGTAGATAACTCAATCAGAATTTGTTTGGTAGCATGTGTGCTCAGTAGATTATGAAGAGGATAAAGTGGAGTTTATTAATTTCCTCTGATGTAATATTTAATGCATCAGCACTGCTTTCATTTGGTATTCCTTGAATTGGTAAAATGTGGGCTTTTGTTGTAAGATATACATACTAGCAATGAGAAAAATGAAAAAGCAGAGTTCAAACAGTCTTTTGTGTGAGAGAGATCAACTTTAAAGCTCGTTGGGTAGCTACATTAGAAGATAATTTCTGCACGCAAGTAGTATAGATTTGGCCCCACTTTCACGGGGAGCATGGAAGCAGAAAGCTGGAGCATCGTGAACTCCCTTGTCAGCCCATCTGTGGTCCCCAGAGCAGTGCAGAGAGGAGGACACAGGCACACAAACATGCTACTGCAAGACAAGCTGAGCATGAACTTGCAGCAGATCAGCCTTTTGATGACTGATTTAATGACATTTTCCATCTTATAGAAGAGATTTTGTTTCTGACCCTGTTGACATAAATCCCTCAAAATTCTCTTTGGGCATTTTTGGTCCTGCCTGTGACAAATGACTGCCTCAGTCCCATGGAAAGGGCAGCACCTCCTAGCTCATGACCAAGCTATTTACTGTGTACTGGTCGAAAGGCTTTCTCTTGTAATGTGTATCTTCAAGTTGGGGAGTCTGCAACTTTTTCGTCATTAGCTCCTTTGTTATCTTCCTTAGTTTTCTATTGCTTTACACTTTCTCTCCTCTCTATTTTTTCTTTCCTTCATCAATTTGCTCACCACCATCTGCCTTTTTTTTTTCCTACCTGTTTTCCGCTATTGTAAGGATATTTTTTTTCTCCACCTTTCTCCTCCACTGCCTTCTCTCTTGTTGCTTTCTCTTCTCTCTATTCCTTTTTCTTTTTATGCTCTTCAGCCACATTACGACAGAAACAAGACCAGCTGGGTTACGTCCTGCTAAAAGCACATGTAGCTGATGACCAGACTCAGAACATGGAGCAGAGATGCCTTTAGACTGTTTTGGTTTTGAACACATGAAACAGATAAGGATGAAGAGGGGGATTTTTCATTAACCTCACTCAGTTTACACACCCCTGTGCACATGGGGACACTGTTAGACTGTCATGTGCATTGGAACTACTGGGGAAGGTAGAAGCAAGAGGACAAGCTTTGCATGCATGGTGAAAGAAAATCCAGCAAGGAGATTTGGCTTTGCATTGAAAGGCAACAATTCAAGGAGAAAACTTTTAGAGGAAGACAGAGCTCTGCATTGTACATGTCAGTCACAGTGTAATGAGGCTCTTATACATGGGAAAGAAGCAAATGCTGAGCATGGCCCTGCTCCTGGCTATGTTTTCCAGGAAAAGGCTTCTTGGCTTGCTCCTCATCACGTTTCTACTGTGGGTGTCTCAGGCAGGACAGGTAACAGGCACCCACTGAGTACATGCAGGAGTGCTGGGCAGCTGTATGAGATCTGGCAAAGGACTACAACTGAAGGAAAACCCACAAAAGTGGTACTGGGGGCCAAGTTAAAGAACAGTGTAATGGAGTAATTTGCCAGTGCAAGCCTTTTCTGAATTAGCATCAGCATCAATGGTAGTCATGACACGTGCTGCCGACTGTGACTGTTTCTGGGTGTCCACAAGCCATCAGCACTGTGACACAGTGTGTGCATTGCTGGTGGTACTTGTATCCATGTAGAAACCCCTGCTCTGACTTTCTTCTTCTTCTCATACCTCAATGGTGTGGAAGAACCTGTAATATCCTGAGGTGAAAAAGAGGGGCAGATTGAGGTGTATTTGGTGGTTGATATTGTATTACTTGGTGTGGAAGGTGACAAGACATGCCAGGACTTCGCTCATGGCCTCTGTTGAGCAGGATGGAGCAGTTCAAGGAAGTTGCTGGAGGGAGGCAATTGAAGATGCTGAAGTCCAGGGGAAGTTTTACTGTCTGTAAGTAAGGGAGAGTGTGTGGATATCCAGAGGTCTACAATGCAATGGTGTGTTTAGGTTAGCCTCATGTTGCTAAGGAGCTCTACACATGTTTGGTGTTGGCTCCTGCTACCCTTCCTCAGGTGGCGGCGTCCCCCTCCTTCCAGTGAAGTCCATCTGTTTGGCCATGAACCCCATAACTTCTGGCTCCAAAGGATGTAGTCCATCACAAGACCCCAGAGTATGCCTTTCACAGCTTTAAGGAGACTGCATCCAGCACCCCAGCACCACTGAGTTTCTCCAGCTGTTTCTTGACTCATGTGTGAGTCAGATCCCTTCACTGGCTCTGCCCCGCGGGTCATGCTGCCCAGAGAGCAGCTGGTTTGGTGCGCCATGGGCAGGGAGATGTCTCTGGCTACAGCAAAGTCATTGTCCTCCTGGAAAGAGGTTTTAGAGACCACTAAAGCAGCAGCAGTGCATGGGGCTGGGGGGTAGGCGTGCCTGATTCAGGTGGTCAGTCCCACATTCCCAGTTACTCCTCAGCTCTTTTTCACATTCTGTTCCTTCCACTGTTTCTTTGCTTTTGCATTCAAGCCATAGAGTTTGTTGTTACTCTTTGCATGCCAGTCTCTCCCCATCCTGGGGGACTCCTAAAATTGCATCCTGTTGCTGTTGTCTGAAGCCTTCCCACAGCCTTTAGCACCCAGGAATAGCAAGTGTATGTCCTGCACCTCCTCCTCAGCCCTGAAACAGGGACATCTGGAGAAGATGCTCACAGGCTACTGTCTCTGACTTAGACTCTTTAGCATTTTAGACAGCCCTGCTTCTGTCCATGACACAGGGGTTAACCTAGTTACTTGCCTAAAGTTCAGATGAGATCGACCATCTTCACAGCATTCAAATCTTTGCCAAAGGGTTTAAAGACAGGCAAACTTCTGATTAAGCAGCAAGGTCTTACAATGGAGACTGTCAAGAAAATGTGGTACATGTACAGCACAGCCACTGGCTTAGTCTGAAATAACTCAATGTAAAGACTCACAGGAGGTTATGGATGAGGTGCTCAGAAAAGTGAAGGCTTTTCTTATTTAATTTGGTGGTTTAATTTATTCCCTTCAGGGAATATGAATTTATAGGATGTCACAGCAACAGGTCCGTGATTTTCATGAGGCAGAGCTGCTTTCCAGGCTGTTACTTCTTGCTGGCACAGCAGGTTTATGTGGACATGCCATAGGATATGTAATGCTGCAGTGTTTTCAGCTGAAGTCACAGAAAGCAAACAGAAAGCATTGGGTAACCCTCATATTGTGCCATAGACTGTCCTCCAGGGTGAGGGAGTCTGATTGGTCAGAAGCTGCACAGATGGCTTTAAAATATTGCAGTAAGAGTTTCATTTGGAACAATCCTGAGCTTTCTGGGTAAGTGGAAATCCTGGATCCAAGCTTCATATATCAGCCAAGAAGATGTAAAAAGAGCATTGGACAGGTTGACTCTTTAGGCAGCATTTACAAATCATAGTTATAATCTTACTCTGCCCAAGTAAGAAAAACTGCTTCTTCAGATGACTGCATGTCACCCCTTTATGCTAAAGAAGGAACAAACAGGGTATGAGGCAGCTCAGAGATATGCTTTCAACTCAGTTTTCTGCAGTTGTTACAATTCCATTTTCTGAGAAGTTATGACATCCAAGTAAGCAAGTTTACTCCAACATGTGTAATTCTGGCTGAAAACAAACAAAGAGCAAATGCAGTCTAACTTTGGCCAGACTGCTACAAGATTAATTGGGTGAGACATGCCAGCTCAGGAAATTAATTTTTCTTTGGATAATTTCACTACTGGTGGGGATGATTTTCCTTTGCTTAGCGGAATGACCATCTCCACTTTTTAGAATTGTTATAGGGATGCATCAGAGCTAAAGAGAGATAGCATTTTTTATACCTTGCTAGCAGTGTTGTGACAGGGGACAGGATGTAATGTACTCAGACAACCCATTGTATAAAAATGAACAGGTTTTGGCTTCTAGCAAAACTTACCTTTTCCTAAGGAGATGTTCAGAGAGGGCAGATGCTGCATCTTCCTGTTATATTCTGCATTGTGATACTAGTCTTCAGAACTGGGTAAACCTGAACAAAACCAGGGTCTAGAAAGGGATGATAACTTAGAAATCTCATTGAGATATTCCATGCTTCCTACTCCATTACCACAGCAGATGTGACTGCAGGTTAGATGGCCCTCCAGAGCTTTGAGGATCCTGTTCAGAACCAAAGCCTAAAGGAAAACCTGGGGTTTGAATCTGAGCCTGTGGTTTCCCTTGCATCCCATATTTTTTAGGTAAAAATATTTTTAGTTGGTTTTGCCTCAGCATCTGTGCAGCTGGCATTCTTCAAGACCACATATGAAACAAACCAAGATAGTCAAATTAATCATCATGCTGTCTTTTGCTGTTGTGGATTTATCAGCAGAAGAAAGTACTGATCATGTTTCATGTACTTGTCTTCTGCGAGTTTCCCAGAATGGAGGTTTTATGCTGTATACAATGCATTGTTTGGAAAAAGCCTCAAGAGATCTCTTTCAAGGTGTATACAGCTTTGGTCTACCTTGGAGGTCTCTCAACATGGGTTCTCTGAATTTTGTATCTTTGCTCTTCTCAGCTACTTCATTATCAGGAACTTTGAGGAGGAAACAAGAAACAGAAAATCCTCTGGATGTCACAGTTCAAAAAAAAAAAAAAAAAAAACCCCTTGTGTTTTACCCCCTTTTTTTAAACCCCCCANCTCCTGCCTTCTATATGTTTACCTCCTGTTTCTTAAGCCTCCAATGTACTTGCCCATTACCTCCTGCCTTCTATATGTTTACCTCCTGTTTCTTAAGCCTCCAATGTACTTGCCCATTACCTCCTGCCTTCTATATGTTTACCTCCTGTTTCTTAAGCCTCCAATGTACTTGCCCATTACCTCCTGCCTTCTATATGTTTACCTCCTGTTTCTTAAGCCTCCAATGTACTTGCCCATTACCTCCTGCCTTCTATATGTTTACCTCCTGTTTCTTAAGCCTCCAATGTACTTGCCCATTACCTCCTGCCTTCTATATGTTTACCTCCTGTTTCTTAAGCCTCCAATGTACTTGCCCATTACCTCCTGCCTTCTATATGTTTACCTCCTGTTTCTTAAGCCTCCAATGTACTTGCCCATTACCTCCTGCCTTCTATATGTTTACCTCCTGTTTCTTAAGCCTCCAATGTACTTGCCCATTACCTCCTGCCTTCTATATGTTTCCCTCCTGTTTCTTAAGCCTCCAATGTACTTGCCCATTACCTCCTGCCTTCTATATCCTCTCTGCCTCTGGCCCTTGGACCCCACATACCTCCTGGCCCCTCTTCTGCCTCCCGCCAGTCAGATCTCTCACCCACTTCTGCTCCACTAGCTTCACATTGCCTACCGAAGAGACTGAGGGTTCCGTCCAAATTGTGATGCTTTTTTTGTGTCTAGGGTTTCTGATTATGCCATACCCTTCGGGAGAAAAGCCTCTATACACATGGCAAAGATATGTTTTTTGTCCCATATGACAGCTATTCCTCATCTTTTCTGAGCACCACAGAGCCACCTGCACCTCCTTCTGCCTCCTACTGAGCACACCAACTCTCACTTCCACAGCTCTGTCTGAAAGCAAGCTCTTTGTCTGGATGTGAAAGACTGAGCAGGATGCACGAGTATCATCTCATCCTTCTGCATGCTGGAATGGCTCAGGCTCTGTTTGACTACCAGTAGCAGTTCTCCTATGTGTCATTACACAAGCAGTGCAAAGTCACCCATTAAATCATTTGCTGACATGAATTTGACTTTGAGCTCGTCTACAAGGCCAGCAGTATTGAAAGAAAATGTTATTTAATTATTACTGTAAGTACTCATCACAGAATATTAGGCATTGTTTTGAAATGCCTGGCTGTGGATGTTAATTTAACATTTTTTAAGTCTGTAGTACAACAGCATTAGTTGTTCTTCATCCTCCCTTTCCATTGTTACTCAGACAAGCCAAAGCCAGTATGTCTCTGGAAAGTTTAAATAATTTTGCTGTTAACCTTTTGTATAAAGTTTATAATGCACTTACAGTAAGACTAAGCTGATTTATCTTTTATGAGTTTCTAGGCATAGCATGGGGGGGGGTTGTACGTGTATGTACCAAAAATGATCAGGGTCACATGGCTCAGGCAGGTCCTGTCTCATCCCTGCTCTTGCTGTAGTCTTGGAGTCTGAGACTCTTTCAAAAGCACATTTCTAAAATATGGCAGACAGGGGACATGGTCCAGCAGGGGCGTGCAACTGGACTCAAACTCCTTGACTCCTGCTCCCAGATGAGAAGGCGAACACCAGCTCCATTCTGGAAGCTGTCCAGCCACATGAGCACAGCACTGTGCCCAAGGTTGTATCCCACCCCCAGAGGGACCAAAACACAGCAACTTTTGGGATCCTGGTCGACTCCTGGCCACGCAGCCATTGCTCTAGAAGCCAATTGCTTAGACTGACAGAGTAAAACATGAGGGAAGTGGATTCTCCATCTGCCTCTTCCCTGCTATGCAAACACATGCAGTGTCACATAGCTTTTGTGCATGACTGCTGTGTTTCACAGTTTTACACCAAAAGCATTGGGTTGCTTAGATTCACCTACACAGTAAACTATGGCAAATGTAGGGACCTGATGATGCAGTTTATGCTGCCCATTTCCCCAGCTACGAGCCCCGGAACAGCAGGAACCAGCCATTCAGAGGGGCACTGCCTTTTTGGGGTGGCTGGCATGTCTGCTTGGGGAAGCCTGCATAGGAAAGCTAAGCCTACTGGGCTGCACACCAATGCCACTGGAGAGGGGAAATTCAGTGCCTCAACATTATATACACAGGATTTTCTTCAGGTGGTAAAACAATCCTCTGCAGCACCTCTTGTCTCTAATTAAAGATCTCCAGTGTATGAATGATACTCATTGCTGCAGACCCTAAGTACCTGTGGACATTTTTTTATGTTTCTTTTTACCCTGCTACTATGTCTGTGAAGCAAAAGGACACTCCTTCTCTCATTTTGCAGAGTAACAAGAAGGCAGGGATCTGCCAGAGACCATGGAGAGTGGTGGTAATGCAGCAGCAAGGAATCCCTTTCCCACCAGTCCCAGGCTGGTGAACCTGGGAGGAGAAAAGATGAGAAAGGAAGAAAAAAGATAAAAGCTGACTTATCAGTGTGCAAAGAGTTGGCAGAGAAAAAAGAAGCACCTTACTGGTGAAGGCTGCAGGTATGCCAGATGAAATGCAGGCAAACTGCCCAGCTTGTGTAGATGTATGACACAAACCCAGGAGGAAGAACTTGTGTATTTCCTGCCTACTCATGTCTCACACTTGCACGTCTTTAAATCCCTTTCCTTCCACTCCTGTGCATTTGAACATGTAGATCTGCATTTCAAGATGATGCAGTGAAGCAGACAGGCACAAAGCTGTGATACTCAAAGTCTCTCTGATAGGCATCAGTGCAGAGTCCTAAGCCAGCAACAGGGTTAGATGCAGAGGTCTAGGGTTGGTGACAAAGACCACAGTGCATACTCCTCTGGCTACAGACGTCCAAGCTCCCTATGAAGTGGAGAAGGGTCTCTTGTGGCTATAAGGTGTTGGCAGGAGTACCTTCAGCTCTCAACAGAACACTGTGCCAACATACGATGGGTAGCATCCTGCAGCAATGAGCTGACTTCCTTCTCATACCACAAACACCCTCCCCTAGAACTGAGTCATGCCACCTGGCACCTTAATTTGTATTGGTTTCAGCAAAGCCCCACAGGATGATCTTTCAGTGTGGGGTCAAAATGTTCCCTTTCCCTTTGATGCAAGATGAACCTGGTGCCTGTGGTGGGAAGCGTCGCACCACCAGGCTGCTGGCCCCACTCTGGTGGAGCTTCCCCACTCTGCAGTACAAGACCCTATCGGAGGGGCTGCAGTGCTCACACAGATGGGTGGAGTTCCTAATCTTTCTCTTTGTTTTGTATGTTTTCCAGATGTCACCTGCTGGCTTCAGGGGGAAGGAAAAGAATAATGTGCAGAAACTATTTTAGTAATTTGCCCTGAAAGCCAGGTGCCTCTCCAATAAGCTAGAATGAGTTTTAAATTAACACTTAAAGCAGAAAGAGAGCTGGGCTTTCACCATGGGTAGCTATAAAACAGCAAGCAGTTACCAAGGTGTCTTGGGAGGGACTGGTTTGCCCTCAGACGGAAGCCAAAACCAGTTGCTTCCCTCTCTGCTCCATCAACTATCTACAAGACCAAACTCACTTCAGCAGGCAGTGCCCAAGCCCAGCTTTGTCATCCCTGTTTCTAGCTGCTGTCAGGTATGGGAAGCCACCAAGCTCTCTTCTTTCTGCCACTGCTTTTGTCTCATGCTTAGATGGGACAAGATTCATACTGAGCAAGTGCATGTTTGAGGTGACAGAATACTGTCCTTTGCCTACGAATCACCTCTGGATTAAGCCCTCTAGACAGGGCAGTGGCTGCTGGTTCATGCCTTTGGGGGGTAAACTTTGAGGTGACAGTTGTGACATTTGACATCATTTTTATGCAACATCTTAGAGATTATTTCTATAACTTCTTTCTTGCACTTAATCTCTATCTCCTTTCCCCCATGCCAAGGCATTTTTACCATTATCTAAGAGCTCCCTGTTGATGAAATAGAATAGTAAAAATGCAATATATTTCAGTATACTCTTAGCATAATAAACTTTTTATGAGGAAATAACATATAAAAGACTTTTTTAATAGAAAGGGGAAAACTGGATCATTAACATTAAATAAAAATGTACCTTTAAAGACACTAAAACCTTTAGAGAACATGGAAAAATATGTCTGTGTAACTTGAAATAAAGTCATAATTTCCCCTATTAACACACACTAAAACAGAGCTAAATCATTGCATGATATCTTGGTGAGCTTGTTTTTAGGAAGGTGAGTTTCATGCTGCTTGATAAGAGGTTGCTAAATGGTCTCTAACTATTCATTAGTTATGTAAATAGGGATGTAAAATAGCCCCCTTCTTGCCAGTGCCTAAAGAAACAGAGCTTGGACCTGGACAACTCTAAATTAATCCCACTGTTTCCTGGAAGTCTGTCAGACTGATGGGATTTTTTTCTTTCCTTTTGAGTAGGGAAATATGCTATTTGGAGACAGGAAAGGAATATCCTTGAGTTCTTGGCATGCATGGAGTGTAGAGAATCAAGGCAGGTTTAGTTATTTTTGAGTAAATGCAAAAAATATTGCAGGGGATATTTTCCTCTTGGGATTAAGGTACACACCAACACTCACTTCCATCCTGTCCCCAGGCACTAATGCATTAGACAGCCTTACCACGGTGCATGAGTTTAAGAAAGAACTCGCTGTAAATATGAATTGGAAAGCATGTGTTTTTATGTTTCTCTGGTTACCCCTTTGAGAAGTATTCAATGAAGCCAGTTCAAATTTTTCAAAAGAAAAAAAGCCCAGTCTCTTTTTCTCAGTGGAAATTGGTCCTTTTCTTGAAATCTCATGGTCCAGTTCTTTCAAAGAAACAGCCATATGAAAAATGCAGCCTTGATTTGTCTTTTGATTTTCAGCAGACAAGGTACTTTTTTTTCTATTTTTGCATTTTTCCTCCTTCTTCCTCCCAAAATTTGTTTTCTTTTGCCAAAGAGAGAAAGAACAGGTGGAAAAATCTGCAAAATCAAAAACCATTCTGAAAATGAAAAGTTACAAACATAGATTTGTTTGTTTGTTTGTTTTTGGTTTTTATTTATTAAGCCAGAGTACATGTCAAACAGTGATCCATAGGACTTCAATAAACAAACAGTGAGAACTGTCCTCCATGGACAGTCAGCCAGTCCTATTATTTTCCGAGACCACACAAAGAAAAGAAATGCAAAACTTTACTATTTTGGATGATACGTTGCACTCGACTTTTTTTTGATCTCATAACTGTTAAATCTTCACTCCTGGATAGCTAGTACTTAGTGTAGAGAGTATGTGTGTGACGAATGATAGTCACATATTATGGTTTATCACATGGTTTGTCGTGGCAAGGCTGACACGTTGTTCCTCACCAGAACGTAGGTAAAATCCTGTTCTGCTCTCAGCACAATGGTGTCAATAAGGAGGGCAGTGTCTGGCTGTTGTGTGAGGCGGTAGCCTGGAGCCCAGTGCCAAAGTAAGGCTCAATAAAACGGGAAGGCCAAATGCCATTTGGATTCCATTTCTATACTCATTGCTCTGTGCAGTTTTGCCACCACAGCCAATTCTTACCTCACAATTCTATCTGATCAAGAACATTACACAATTACTCTGAATTTGGGTTTAAAACTTGTGCGTAATCAGCCCAGGCCCACAAACTGAGCAGCTGCTACTAAATGTATGAAATTCATTGCATGTATGCCTATTTTCAGATTCAGACCTGGACTGTAATCAGCAGATAATGCAAATATACTGAAAAAAAAATCATAGTTCTTGACAGTTAACCTTTTATTTCAGTTCAATAAATACCTCTTTTCAGCACACTGTAGATTTGCAAACATTGATCTCCATCCTCTTGCCAGCAATGAGTAACCTGGCAGGCAGTTCTGCTCCTGCCCTTCCTCCTTGACAAAGCAGACTTAAAGCAAAACACTGAATCACTGGGCACAGATCATTTAGTGATATTTTTATCAGCTGGTAATGACCTTTTCCTGTGAAGCCAAAGCTACATTCTGTGCTATTTTGTAGGGTTTTCAGGAGGCTTGTTATCCAAGCGGAACAAATGCTGTCTGACCCATTACATTTTCCTGGAGATTTTTGAAATTTTTGTAAACTGGAAAAAAAAAAGATCAAGTTTAATAAATTCAGTATTGTTGTTTTTATCCTTTCTCTGGGATTTATTTCCTTTGCAGTCAATTTGTATTCACTTTCTGCTCCTTTACACAAGATGCTTAGGGTCATAATTCAACATAGCATAATTCTCCATTTCCTCTTTGCAGAGATAATGAACTGCAGATGACTGTGCTGAGGGATGGTTGCTACCTACAGCAGGAATGTGATGCCAAGAGCTGGTACCACCATGCAGGCTCTGCAATGCACAATAGGGATGCACGCTTGCCGTGATGCAAACTGGCATGGATAGGGTCACTTCCGTTCCCATGTCATTAACAGAAAAGGAAAGAAATAGTGTTTTTAATTGTCTTATTACATATTTTAAGTCAATAGGAGTCTTGAAATTGAGGAGTAAAGAGTGTGGGGTTTAATTATGTCTGTAGCTTTATGTGCAGAGAACACTCACAAGCAAATACTACAGCTTATAGACAACTGCAGTCCCTGAGGGCTTCCTCCCTGTATTTTAATGGTCTTTGCCATCTCCCGTTTTCCCTTCTGTAATCATGTGTCATCCATATCTTTCTAACTTTTGTTGATTTCTTGGTACTTCCTCTGCAGCTCAAGTGAGCCTGGAAGAAATTTCCTGGGTCATGAAGGTCAGTCTTCTTATTTATAACCATTACAGAACTGAGTCCAAGCCCTTACCCAGCTCCGTCCAGGAAGCAGGGAGACTTCTTGTCCTCACCGAACCTATTTGGAGACTGCTTTGCATAAGGATCCCTGAGGAGTGAGAGATGGGCTCATGATTTCCAGAGTAAGGGTAGTTATGGCTAGTTTATACTCATTTGAGCTTTGTACTTTGCTAAAGTTTTGGTGTCCGTCCCCCCTCTCCCCCCCTCTGCTTTTAACTCTACTACTGCATTTACAAAGGACAGTCATGTCTGTTCTCAGTCTTGGCTTTCCTTTGGCTGAAAAGCCAGGCTTGTCTAGGCTGGTGTCTTAAAATGTCCTCCCTAGTAATCCCATAGTCAGCACTTGCTTAGTGTTCAATTAGTCGACTCAACACAAATGTGGGTAATGAAAGCTGTATACAGAAACCCTATGAGGTTTCCCCAGAGCTATCCATGTCCGGTGGGCACTACTCTTTATCGGTCTGTTTTGGAAATCCCTCTCCTGCACCACCTTTTGCTTGCATTTTCCTCTCTCATGTCCAGCTTGGCTTTGGAATCTGAGTGGCAAGAGCTGGGTCAGGGCTCTGGGTC
>WEIS01071242.1:0-14109 GCA_013389965.1 Todus mexicanus | reverse complement strand
TGAAATAAATCAGGGAAGGCATAGTCTCATCCATACATAGCCCTGTTCAGTCACAGAACAGGTTCTGGCAACTACCACCACTGCGTGGAAGTTGTGCATCTGGAGACCAGAAACCAAGGACCACACCTATGTCCCAAGTGGCTGTGATCCCTTACCTATTGCTTCATGGGACCTTGCGAGAAGGTGGATTTCAAATTGCAAGGAAATGGAATAGTTGACCACCTTTACTAGAGAAAGATCTCAGAAAAGCCATGGTGATATCAGGGTGACCTCAGGAAACTCTTGGACACAAAGAAAATGGGAGTGAAGCAGCTATGCTGCTTTCTGATCACTGTAGTGCTGCTAACCATGAAATAGCAGAAAGCAACTCAGAGACTAATTCCAGCCTGGCAGTAAGGTTAAATATTTTGCTGGGTGTAAGCGCTTGTCAATTTTTTAACTAAATTTTGGCTTGGAAAGAAAAACATGCTATCAGAACCTGCATCTTTAAGGACTGAAACCCCGGGGGAGGAGAAGGCTGGAAAGCCTTGTTGTTATGCACTGCCAGTTGGAACCAGACCCAGATTAAAGCAGATTTCTCACAAGAATGTGAAGCATTGAGTGATGGCTGAATACCACATGTATCGCACCTTCACCACCAGATCCTTGCTTCTGTCAGTACCTCCATGGGCTACCGCGCTGCAGTCCCCACTGCAACCAGCACCATTAGAAACCAAAAAAATCACTCAAATGCACCAGACAAGCCACTCAGCTGTGCTTACCGCTTGCTTATGCAAAGTCCCTCTCTCCCTTCAAATTTCAAACACACTTCATATTTCAGACTGCAAACAGAGTCCAAGCCCGAAACGTTTCTGTACGTACAACACCTACTACTTTTTCCGCGCTATCAAACCCGCCTGACAGATCAATCACAAAAGACATATTCTATTCTTCAGCTCAGCACTCCCCTCTGATCACACGAACAGGTAGCACTCAGGCAGCAGCAGATTTCTCAAAGTGCATCCAGCTATGCATCACGTAGCTCTGTTTTTATAAGGAGAATCAGATAAAACAGGAGAAAAAAAATATGACATTATAAGACACAAGCAAGCTAACAAAGGGATGTGCTCATTTTATCAACAAAAGCTGAGGATGAGGTGCTAACAGAGCCTGACAAGAAACATTTTGAGCATCAAGTCCATTTCCGATGTACTGAAGGACAACAATCTCTGCTACCAGTCCTTCATCTGACACAGTCATTCACAATGATCAATCAAGGGGTCAAGAGAGAAGTAACAATTCTTTTGAAGACCAGCTTTTTGCATCTGTAGCCTTGCTGTAATGAAAGCCTTCACGGCTATGGCAGGTAGAGCATGCTGCTTGCAGAGTGCACAGGTGTACTGTGAAAGATAGAGTCACCTTCACCTGAGAAGGACTGTACCCCAGGAGATCAGGTAGACAGCTGCTTCCAATATTTGTAGGTCCTGGAGAAAATAGAAAATTATATGAGGCTAGAACCCATCCTAAGGGTATTTGTTGACTTTGAAGTGAGATAAATAGAGCAGTATTAGGGAATTATAGATCAAATACCTGTATTTTAAAAAAAATAGATACAAATAATAGTCATAATATTCCCAGATTTAAAAAAAAAAATAAAAATCTTCAGCTTAACCTTCTCCTGCAACAGCACAGGAAGCACATCTGCAGGCCAGAAAGGATGAACACAGTTAAAAGAAAACATTAATGCAGCACACAGTTAACCTGCGGAACTCTCTGCCACAAGGCATTATCTTCCAATTGCTTGGCTATGATTGAATGAAACACTTTAAAAAATGGAAGCTAAATGCTGCGGCTAGAAAGACCCATCTGCTTTGTCTGTCTTATCAGTTTTCTTGCACTTTCCCCAGAGGCATTTTTTAACTGGGCGTTGCTACAAACGGGATGTTGCAAAAAGTGGACCTCAAGTTTGAGCCATCACAGCAGTTGCATTTATGAGTTTGTGCTACTCTACATTGAAATAGTATCTTCAGGGAAAAAAAGTGCATAAAAGAAGAGAAATCTCAGAATAAAATCCTGAGACATACGTCTTCGTCTCTTTCTAGCTAATTCCAGAGTTACCTATAGTGTATACAAGTAGTTCTAACCACACAGTTATTTTCATAATTGCAAAGGTTGGAAGTTTAATTAGACAATCAGAAGGAAGCCCTCAAGCCAGCCCATTTTCTTAAACAGCTTTACCTAGGCAATGTGAGCAGCATTGTGTAACATGGTGATTTACTCTGAATAGCATAATGTTCTCTTATCTTTTTTCCTGATTAATTTCCTGACTGAAGTAGCACATAAAACCAAGCTGGTTAGACAACATGTGTCAGGAGCCACGTGTCCTATTCAAATCTGAAAAGGAGAGGCAGAACCAAGAGACATCGGGTGTCTCCCCCTTTCCTCGAGCAGCTGTCCCAAGTGCACCATGCTCCCACCATAACACTATCGAGACCATTTTCAGAACACAGCTCCTGAAACTAATATGTGGGATGGATTTATTTATTTACTTATTACAGGTTTATGGTCCTCAGGGATAGAGAGGAAGTCATGAAAAGAGAAATGCAGTGGAACTGGGGTTTGCAATGCCATTCCACAAAGCCTTGACACCCTCACAAGAACTGCTAGTGCAAACGGGCCCTGGGCTGCCTCCCTTTACCACTGCTTCTCAGTTGCAGTTGCCTCCCTCCCTAAATACACTTGCATGCATGTACACGCTCACCCCCTTTTCAGGAATTTTACTATTGTTTTCAGGATGGAAAAGAGAGGGGGAAAAAAAAAGGAGGAAAAAAAAAAAAAAAGAATCTGTACTCTGCCAGGGCTCCCAGAGCATAGCAAAGAGGGATGAGGGTTGACCTGCTGAGGATGAGGACAAGCAGCAAGTCGCAAGTGGAACAAACCTCATGGACTAGAACCAGGGGCCAACTGTGGATAGGGGAGAACAAGCATGCTCAGGGAGAAGGCTCTGGACTGACTCTCATCCCCACCAGTCTCCTCGTGGACACCAGCCCCCAGCTGACTTTCGGCAAGCCACAGTCCCTCTGTACGCTCGCTTCCCTCCCGCAGAGCATAAACAGAAGCAGCTGGGCCCAGCTCCGCTCCGTCCCACATCTCGCCTTGCCATTTGCACCCACGCGCAGTGAGCGGTACCCAGCTACAACAGCGGCAATGTTTTCCATACACGTGACCGAGGTGCAAACGACAACCCGAGGCGCTGGCACATCCACCGCCTGCCAGGCTGGGCCCCGCTCACCCCACCTCCCCCTCCTCCTCCAGCCCCCCTACTCCATAGGCTTCTGCTCCTCTCCCTGCCTGGTCTTTGCGGAGGAAAACAACCTCTGTTTAGTGGGGCTTGTTTTCTCCTCTGCAGCAAGAAGTCATCCCCCCTCCCCTATCACATCAGCTAGGGAGCAGAGCTCATTTTCCACCCTCATTACCTGTTCTGCTTCCTCTGGAGTCCCCAGTTTCCCAGAGAGTTTCCAGCAACAACGTTTAACCTCAATGTTTAAAATCCCTGGTGGCCAAGTATGACATTCAACGCGTAGCCAGAAGTTTGCTTGACCTCAGCCCTGTGCATCAGGCTGCCGAGCTGCACAGCATCCCTAATTAATCATACCCCTCAGGGTCTCTGCCCCGGACAGTCCCCGTGGGAGCAGCTTCAGGGCTGAATTCAGTGGGGTTTCACATCTTTTTCTTTTGCGGAGGTGATACTACATTGCCAGCTACACTTTTTTAACCATATGCAACACCAACACACTGGCAGTTAACGAGCTACAACACAGAACCACTTGGCAACACAGAGAAAATGGGCAGAAAATACCCAAGCAAGAGAGGAAAAAAAAAATGCAATGAATTGACAGTATTAAACATGCAAGAGAGAAATGTAAAGGATAAAATGCCAGAAGGTAAAGGTGCTCTCCCAGGCCTGAGCAGGGGGACTTCACCAAGGAAAGCAGATGCTGCTTAACCATCAGAAAGATGAGCAATGGAGGTAAAAGCCAGACTGATTTTAATGTCAGTTCCCTTCTTGATGTCAATCAATGTGGCTACCTGCCATAACTAGGGGTTCAGAAGCCTATGAGGTGACACCTGGTCCTGTGGGACCTCTGAATTTGACTGTCCCAGATGTTAGTTACAGTACAGGCAACACTGATTTTAAAAGTCATGGTGTAACTGTACCAAGAACATCTGCTGTGGGCAGCAATGCCCTGGAAGGCAGAGGCTCAGACAGCCTGGATCTGCCTCGGCGCGCTGGTATGAGGGGCTGATGAAGATGAGCTCAGGCAGCGGTGGATTCAAGGTGGGGAAACCGAGTTTTGTTCCTGCTGCAGGAATAAAGTTTGGAGCTGTCTTCACTTGTAACACCACATAATTCTAGGTGGCTGCAGATTTATTACTGTATTTTCCCAAATTTGGAAGGCTTCCACTTTTGACCACATAAAAGAAACAAACATTTTCCTTTTCTCAGTGTGACCTCCATTTACTATTCCAAGACAAAAATCCATTATAGCAATGCCTGGAAAAACAAAACATCTAATCATTTTCCCTGAGCATTCCTTTGAATTCTGCAATGGATTTAGCTTGGCCAAAGCCTTCCCCATCACCACCCCACCTCTAGCAAAAGAAACTGCTTACAAGATTGTACAAGATTCTCAATTTTTGAAAGATAATGACAGCTCAGTGTTCACTGTAATGATTTCTCATGTTATCAGTTTGATTTGCAATCACAGCTGAAGGCCTGTACCGTGAAATAGTTACCAATTAAGCAGTGCTTGCTTGGAGGCTCTGTATTTTACACCTTGAGAACTATTACAAGCAGAAGCTAAGTGGAGCTTGGACTTAAATGGGAATTATCAAATACTGAATAGCCCAAAGCAGAGACCCAAGCTGACTTGGACAGAAGACATAACAGAGATAAGTTTGCTGCTAGCATTTTATCTTGGGTGGGAGTAACAGCAGGAAAGACAAAATGAAAATATCCATATCTTCCTTGCTCTTTAGCAGCAGACTTTTTAATCCTCCCTGAAGACACCCAGAAAAATTATTTATGTCGTGGAACAAGTATTGGGGAAGATAGCTGCCCTCTGCTACAACTAATATGATTAATATCCTTGCATCTTTTCTCATTCTTTTCTTGGGGAGAGGAGAGGATGATCTCACTACTCCAATCACACTAGATAAATAGGTACCTTTGAAACAGAGAAATAGGTATGAAAAAAAAAAGTGAAAGTGAGATTTTATTATTCCAGATATGTGCCTCAAACACTTTTCAGTTCAGGATCCCTAGAGTATCCCTTGGGTATTGTGCACAACCACATTTAGGACCCAAGAAGTTCTTCTCTACCCCAGCAGAGGCAGAGCAGTTAGACTATTTGGTTTGCTGCAGTTAAATCCTTTAACGAGCATGATGTCATTGCACTCAGCCAACTGCTGGGAAATGCTTCATTTTCTACTTGCTTCCAGAAGTATAGCAGAAAAGGTCTTTAAAACTTTTACTAGAGATTCCATTTGCTTGTTCCCTTTATTTCAGACATAATATATGCAAATTTAGTTACTTTATCAGCGACATAAAGCCTATTATCTATTGAATTTCAAGTCTGAGGTAACTCCCAGCAACCAAATACATGATTTAATAATAATTCTGTCATCAAGTGAAATCTTTCCCTGAGATAGATACTGAAAGCAGCCTGCCCACATGGCAAGAAATAGCAAGATACTTTTTCTTTCTTGGAGGCTTTTCAACAGGTTCGTACCTGTGAAAGTGGCTATCACGGTCCTTTTACTTCACCTAAAGTTTTGAACAAGATCGATTATAGCAGAGGACTATGTCCAGTTTCCTATTTTGTTTGTGCTCTTGCTCTCCACTGTTCCACAATACTGCAGTCTCTCCCATTTACAGAACAATATGATAAAATCAGCTTTTTCTGAAATGAATAGCAGGAGTTGTTGACCAGATTATAAAGATTTTAATATTCATAGAACCAGAATGTCAAAGAAGAACATCTTGTATGAGAGTTAATGGTTCCAAGTCATAATCATCATTCCTAAACCACATGCAATACTACTACAGAAAGTCTTGCTCTCTCCTCCCTCTGACATGTGAAAGTTTAATTAAGCACCCACCAAAGACTGAGAATTACCTGCTGGAATCGTTCAACTGTTCTTTTTTATTTTTGTCTATGCTGGCCAGCAAGCCAAACCAGTTTTGATTTCAGTATCTTTTATTTGTACATTGTTCTATCAGGCACAGGTCGATTCCACATTAAAAATAAATATACTATGTCACCATCATAAACTACACTGGCCAAAACCATAACGTGCTACTGATTAAGGCTGTGCAAATAGAGCATCCCCTAAAGCAAGAAGAATGGGCACCTGCACTCATGGGAACCAACAGAGCAGCCAAAGTCTGTCACCTCAGCAGATCTGATGACCCTGCACAGGATTATCAGCTCTCGACTTTGCAGCAGAAAGATCTGAGCCTCCCACAACCCCACAGGGGAGGAAAAAAAGCAATTCACAAATGCAGGTGATGTTTCTAGTCATGGTTTTCCACACCATGAGGAGAGGAAAGGAAAGAATGACAAGGAAACTCATCCATTTATAGACCAACAATCTGTAAGGTATTGAAAGCTCCGCTCTCTGAAGTACTACAATATAATTATAACTTCCCCACTAACCTTCTGCACTCTGATGGCTAGAACCTTCTCTTGGCTCACCCCATCTGCAGTTCTTATAGTAGGATATTGCACGACAAAGATAAAACAATTAACACTATCCTGTGCCACTGTGCTCTGCATCTGCCACTGCTGCGCTGATTTTCATGCCGTAAGTGGTGGGCTTGTGGCATATGCTCCATTGGAAGTCCAGAAACCTGAATTCAGCTTCCACTCTAACACACATTTTGTTTATAACTAAAAGCTGCACTAATTTAGCTTAACATTATTAATTTTTTTTTAAACTCTGGCAGGAGACTTTGTACAGATGCATATTTCTATTTAAGCTAAGCTTTTTCAGATGCAGTTCAAACGTGGGAATTTAAAATAAACCTGATTTACACTGTAGTAAATTGCATTTGCAGATTCTACATCTGAATCTATTTGATTCATATTCAATCTATTCAGTCTGAATTTTTACTCTTCATTTGTTGCTTTCTGTGCCTATTTAAGTGTTAAGCTCTGTCCTATTCATACAAAGAAATTCACATATTCATGCTTAAATGAGAAATGCAGGTTGAGGTTTTACAACTCTTCCCCAAATTCTGCCATGAAACAGTTAAAATCATGACCAAATACGCTGAACTGTTTACTTACCTACTGAAATTACTATTGTTGCCCAACAATGTATTTCAAAATACTTTACAGTCCCTACAAAAGCTGTGTGTAAAATCTGGGACAGAAAATAAAAAGCAAAATACCAAATATTTGTTTTAATTTAGTCACAACCTGCAGTTCCTGGTTTAACTTGGTTGCTTTGCCCTAGTCACGCCATGACTGCACTCCTTTCCGTAGGTGCTGTCCACCCACACCACATGTTCTCCAAAGACCTCCTGCCCATATTATTGTGACTAGGATTTTAATTTTTGTTTCCATACTAGCTCCCTTGCTTTGCCATTTCCTCTAGGGCCGGCTTTTTTCCTCCAAGGCAAATGAACCTTACTTCCCACAATTTCAGATCTTTTCCATGAGTTTTTGACAATCCATCAACCTTGCCTTTATGCATTTCTCTCCATGCCACTACACCTCCCCCCTCCCTCTAAAATACAGGCAGTGTGGTTTCATTATCTTTCAACTCTCTCCTTCACTCTGCCAGTCTGAAAGGTAGAAGTTTGAGTCCTGGAGCACCATTCCTATGGAAACACGAACTTCAGTCTTCCCATCCTCAGCCCTAAGCAGTCATCAACACCTGCACAACAGCAGATAGGCATCTCTCTTCTGGAAGCCTTGCCCCCCTGCAGTCCCCATAACACTGGTCCTCTTTAATCACTTCTGCTGCATCCTCTTATCTCCTTATTCCTACCCTGACTCTCCCCAGTTCCGGTTTATAGGAAGAAGGATTGCCTGGACCTTCACAGCCTCTCCTCACTGCAGGGTGATGGTGCATTATGTACACCCTGGTCCAGCAGGGTAACACACCCAGCAGGTTCTCTGCTGCACCAAGCAAAAGTCTCAGCCTCTGGCTTGTTTGTCTTTATGGATAAGGTTCACAGCATGGGTAGAAATACCCTCGGAGCCTTCTCTAAAGTGATCCTTGCTACTTCTCTTACCAGTCATTTTGTGCCATCATTTCTGACTCATCCATTGGCCTTGAGCTAGACCTGAACTTCATCATTCTAGGTTCTGCTATTCATGCTAAGTAGTACTTGCAAATTCTTCCCAAATCGTCTAAAATACAGCCTTCCCTGAACCTCTGCACAAGTGTAACATGGACTCTCTTATAATGTCAGTAGAATAAGTATGTGTCATTATCGTACATGCCACAGTTTTACGCATACAACTTTGATTCTGCTGCAAAGATCAATTGATCATTAACTACATTGTGTTCATATGCTCTTTGAGAAGGCACCATATTTTGTTGTCTGCCTGCGTACTGCCTAGAGCAATAAGGTCCCTTCACACCATAGCAATGTCGATAATATATACACCGAACTGTGCTAGGTGCAATACATACATCAAGTGACACATAGTAGATTGGTGCTACCACTGTTTTCTTTGTTGTCTGCTAGTCTAGGTAACAGATGATCACAAGATAGAAGAATAAATGACCCTGCATTATAAAATTTCATGTCCTAAACACAGTTAAAACCAACACATTTATATTCAATTTGACTGAAGAAAGCATGAAACATTGCTAATGAAGGTAATCTAAACCACAATAGAAAGCACAGGCACAATATTATCAAAGGAATATCTAGATTAATTTGTAATATTTTGCAATAAAATAGATTGTTAACCTGGAGGTTGTAGGGACTGATATGGTAGGATATCCAAGACAGAGGAAAAAGAAATGCTTTTCACTAGGGCACAGAGAAGCAACAGTAGCAGTCATGCAATACAAGAAAAAATTGACCTCAAATTTACCATCACTGGGAGATGAATCCCCAAGTTTGGGGTATCTCTTCCTATCTAGTCTCTCTCTACGGGCCTCTCCACAGTGGACTGTGGAAATGCAAATTGTCCTCTTCCCTTTATTAGAGACCGACTGTTAGGCTGTTTTGGTTTTGCTGTGGTACAAATACTAATAAACTCTAACCAGAAGTGCCATCCCCGCAGCATACACAGCTACCCACAAATTAGTGCTATCTTCTCAGTGATAGCATCCCATTTAGGGGGCAGACACAATCAAACCTCAAACCTCTTAAAGGATCCCCTAACAGAGGCTGTGCAGATCACAGATCAGGCTGTAGAGAGGCCCATAGTTGTGATCACTGAAGCACATGCAGCCTGCGAGAGACCAGGAGCACTCCCACCACGCCCAGCATCGCCTACTGGAGCAACTGGCCAGTGCTGCCTGGAGTACGGCCAAACAGCACATACCGACTCTTTGCAAACTCTTCCCAAGCGTGATATCAACTTTTCATTGTTACCCCAATGCACAGATGTTTGCCTGAGATTAAAACAAGCATTGCTGTGGTTTCTGTTAGCATCAGATCAGGAGAACTGTCAGGTGCTAATGCTCGACCTGGAAGCCCTGTCTGCAAGGACACTTCTCCCAGCTGCTCTTCATCTCAGGGTATTCTTTGTATGGATTTTCATATCTTTGTACCACTGCTGTTCTTCCATGGTGCCTTTTACTCAGAAGCGTTACATTGCAGTCAAAGCAGCAGACACCAAGAAGACAATTCAACAGTTCCTGTGCTGCAGGGAAAAGGTTAATAGCAAACTCTCCTGGTACCCAACCCTTCTTCGCTGGCTGTGCGAGACCTCCTGAGCTGTGAAGCAAAAACACATCTGGGATTCTCAGTCACCAGAGTCACCACAATTTTATTTTATTCCCCACCCCATTCCTGGAAGCAGGAGCATGAAAGGTCTCTCACACTAGCAAGTCTAGCTCCTCTTTTCTAGCGGCCTGCAGTGGAGGGTGTGACAGCACACCTCTGCCATCATCAGTTCTTCAGAAAAGAATTGGCATAGAAAAGGCACCTGAGCAAATGCAATTCCCTATTTGATGCCTGGATCACAGAAACAAAGCGTTCACCCTTCTTCACGTCACACTGGCTTTTCACTGCATATGGAAAAAAAAAAAATTATTTGAACTGAAGCAAATGCCAATTCCAGGCTTCTGCTTTCCTAAAAAGCAGCGTACAACAAGCACAGGTGGGATAAGAATCGTGCCCTTCATTTCAGTCTTTGTGTAGTCCTCTTTCCACCCCTTACATAAGCCTCAATCCTCTAAGTCCAAGGCAAATGCTTGCCATATTTCTGTGTTATCCTCAGTAATGTGACAAGAGTAATTACAGAGGCCAGGGAAGCTAAGTAACACTGCTAAACCAGTGGGTGGTCTAATGGCTTGAATAGCTCCTGTGCATTAACCTTGTAGTGGGAGTCCCCCAGACCCCCACTTTGTACCCTAGGTAATTCAGTTGCGCTCTGCAACACTGGCCTTTTTATCTGGGACATCCTGGCATCAGCCAACTTGAGCTATACCTAAGTTCTTTCAGGTGGTCTGCAAAGTTAACTCATCCCTTAAAAGTTTGTTCTCAGTACCCACCAGATCTTCATTCTCCATTTCAGTTACAAGTTCTAGGTGGAAGCATGCTGAATATTTTGCAAGGAAAATCTGCTCTGAGACAGCTTATCCAGGTGCACAGGCTTTTGCTGAGTACAGCATTATTTGGGGTATTCTCTGGAAAAAAAAAAAACTTAAAAATCTACTTTTACAGTAAAAGAGCCATTTGCCATGTACAATGTACTGAAATACTTTGCCACAGCAAAGTCTGGTCTAAACATGTTGTTGGCCAATAAAAGGGGGGAAACACGCTGCCAGTAAACATTTGCGTGGTATGTCTTTGAAGGCTTCAAGGCAGACTAAATGGAATAATTGTGAAGATGCATTATTTATAATACAGCAAATCTTCCCCACAAGATATAGGTCTCCATTAATCTAGTACCCAACCGCTTTTAAGTGCATTTTTTAATGTGTTTACCCTGCTAAGGGAGTTATGTTTTATTATCTCCATTTTGCATTTGGGGAATTGAGGTACTGGGAGATTAATAGATTTGCTCGAGGTTACATAGCAAATCTCCAGCAAAGCACAAATGCGGACCAAGTGTCCCAGATTGTTCTTCTCCGCTGGATGTATCCATCGATATGCCAGGACATATTAAAACATCAAAGGTCTCTTGTGATGCAATTTTTTCCTGTATTAAAAAGACGATCGATCTCATGCAAGCAAGCAACGTTGTATTGGAGTCAACAGAAAGTTAATATATTTACATAAAAGCTGAAGGAAGGTCTGAGGCTGTTGTTGGAATGTCCTTTAGCTATCCAGTGCATTCAAGCCCAATTCACAAATAACTTTTCACTGACAAAACCTGCTGCATCTATCAAAGAACCTGTTCACTGAAAAAGATGCCCTGGTAATAGTCTTATATTTCACATACTACCATTTGAAGTCAGATACTGCTTCATGTTTTCCTCAAGCTTAGTGGAACTGCAGGGGGGCTCAGTTTTTGCAAGTCTGCCCACATTGCAAAGCTGGTAAATGTGGATTTGGGACCCTTTCTAAGGGATAATGTTTTTCTGCATTGGCTGGTTTGGTTTTCACCTTGACTTACGTGGAGAAGTGGTGGGAGACAGTATCTGAATCTTTCACAAGAGAATCTTTCAGTAAACCTTTTGGGTGAATGGTTTTATGGGATATCATAGGAGAAAACCACTCTCCCTATGGCCCTTTCACCAGCTCTCCACTAAGTCAACCTCCCTGGAGACAAGACCTGTACCGATTTCCAGCCCACAGTGGAGTTTGGGTAACTGGGAACATTGCAAGCTTTGCTCTCCTATTACCCAAATGCCAGCTTAGTTCCCTTATCCAATCCTTCCTGGGAGGAAAACACCCCAACCAGCGCAACTAGAATGTTGTAATTTTCAAGAGAATTATGTTTCCTTTAATGCCCAAGTTCCACTTTAAAGCTAACTGGAATTTGAATGAGTAACAGGGCTGATAGCAGTGGGAACAGGATCCTCTGTACCACACATGCCCTTGTCAGCACCTAAACTGAGATGCCATAAACCCTCCCTGTGCCACCACAAAAAATAAAGAAGAGAACCAAGGGTTTTGCCTAAAACATCTTGCCTGGGAAAGGCAGTTGTGGGGGCTTAGATTATTCCCTTCCAAGACTGAAAATTCCCTTTGGTGCAGCAAAGTCACCAAAGAGCCCACAAATGGGTTTTATTTAGTGAGCAAGCAGTGCTTTTTCACAGCAGGCACAGATTTTATTTTCCATTTCAGATCAGGGATACACAGGTAAACAGCAGCAATGTACCTCCAGGCTGCTCCATGCCTCAGTTCCCTTTGAATAAGGCTACCCCAGAAAGGGGAGGAGGTTTTCATTCAAAATACGGAACTGAGAAATGTAGATATCCTTACCCTTCTTCACCAAAGTAAGCTCGACACGCAGAACATGATACTCTGCCTCCAGCACTGCTCAAGACACATTCGACATCCCTCTCCCCACACTTCAAGATTATTTGGTATCAAATGTTCACCGGTGTTTTGTACAGCTAAAGAATGAGTTTTCCCACTGCCTCTCCTGCTAATGATGAGCGAATAAAGAATCCCCTAGGGAATTTCCCTTCATCTGCTCACGAGTGCCACTTCGCTAGTCACATTTATCTGACAAATCTTACAGATGGCTTGGCACGAGTTTGCAACAAGCACCCCATCTTTGGAGCTGGGATTGGCCGCCCGAGCCATACGACGCTTTCTGTGGCAATATTGGGAAAGCCTGCAGCAAAGCCCCATACCAGCAATCACTACTGGACAAATACCTCTAGCGAATTTACAACTTTGTCCAGTGCTGCTTCAACAGAAGACATCGATGAAGGTGATGGCATTTCCGACACTGCAGCCATCCCATGAGGAACAGAATCTCTTGGCACAGAAGTTGTACTCTGACCCAGACAGAAAGAAATCCTGGAAAATTACTCCCATTGAGTCATTTTCCTGCTGTTATTGTGCTGAATGACTTTGTTACAAGACAAATTCTCCCCATTAAAAAAATGAGGAAGAGAATGTAAAGACCCATCTGCAGACCACATTTTCAGAGGGGTTTTTGTTTATTTTCCAACATTGTCTGTGAAACCTTGGTCAAGTCTTTCGAGCTCTTTCCAGATGTGTACTCTCCTCGTGCTACATATCCAACTCTAATTCCAGTTTGAAAGCTGTCTGACTCAAGCAAATGCATAGCAGGATTTTAAAACAGATACAAATAGTAAAGCTAGGGCTTTGCACAATCCCATAGGTACTATAGATGGGACTGTCCAAACACAGGCCCTTCTAAACCACCACGAAAATGCCCTTAAGACCTGTTCAGAGTCATACTTAAACCCATAAAAGCCAGGAAATTCAGAGATAAGCCTGGATATCTGGACTGATATTCTGTCCTCAGTTCACCTTACCGGGTAAATGTTAATGAATGCATTTGTTTATTCCCTACAGTTCTATGCAGGGAATATCAACAATCTGATATTATGGGAGGAGGTGAAATTTTTTCTCCTGTATGTGTGTGTGTAGGAGTTGCTCAATATAATTTATTCTCTTTCACAATAAGACTTTACAGCTCCTCGATCCTTTCAGAGCTATGCAGGGTCTGTCTTGTAAAGCTTCAGAGAAGAGGCCTCGAAGGAAAATCAGTTATTGCAGGAAACAAGGCTGATTTTCAGTACTCAACAGTCTCTCCTTCCCATTCGCACTAAGCTATTCTACTAATACTAAGGTATTCCAGCACAAAACATCATCCAGATGCATTTCACAGAGGATCTGAACCCAGATCTTCACAGGCAACGAGAGACCAAGCTCCCCAGTCGAGACTGGAGAACTGGAGCACACACCACTTCTGGAGCAATGACTCACACGTGCCTGCTGCAACA
>WEIS01071235.1:258-13350 GCA_013389965.1 Todus mexicanus | reverse complement strand
CACAGGAATGTGACTGGGGTTTTTATCAGATTTTTTTTGAGTGAATAGCATCAGCTGGATCACAATTGCTGCAGAAGTACCAAAATTCACCATAGGGAGCAGCCTTGCTTGGGCCCATTCGCTTCTCTGCAACTGGAGGGCGTAGGTGTGACTGGGGAAATGCAAGGAGTGGGCAGCAGAACTGGAGATAAATGCTGAATTTATGTCCCCAAATGATACTTCATTAAACTGTGATTTCGGTTTTTCATTGTCTGTAGCTTATACCTGTGAGAAGCTGATGGGCCTCTGTGTTTTGGGTACAAGATGAAGGTTTCCATAAGGGTTATCTCTACTGATACTGAAGTAAATCGCCTTTCATAGATCAAGCAGATCAGGCAACATCATATCACTATTAGACTAAAGTTGAAACAATCCTTAGAAAAGCCTGAAAAGCCTCAGAAACTGACTTAAACATTATCTGTGAAAGGAAAGTCATTTTGCTTCAAGATTATCATCACAATTTAGATGCTGTACATGGTACTAGGATAAAGAGAGAATTTGGCAGATGAGCTTTTGCCTCTGGAGCCCCTGGATGACTGGAACAAGCTTCCCTTTCAGCTTAAATCAGCAAACAGCATAATCTCCTTTAAGCCTGGGGTTTAAATGGCTGTTTGAAGGAGGATTGTGCAAAATCTATTTCCAGTAATATGGTTACTGGAGCTAAAGAGTATGTGTTGTTTTCATGAGATTTTGGATGGCCCTGTGGTGTGCATTAAATTATTGTAAGAATTCCGTAGTTGATGGGTTTCACTTAATCTTTAGATATATGAGCCAGTGGCTCTTCGGTAAAGCTGAAAGCAGCTCTTTGGTTTTTGGAGGCTTTTTTAAATACAGCAAACAGAGTATCTGTCAATACTCTGAGTGGTCCCTTATGCTGGCTGTAAGAAATGTAGTTGTGTTTGTTGTGTCCATCAAGAATCACAGTTCAAGTTTCCTCTTCTGACATGTCTAATGCTTGTGGGAGAGTCATTGATCTCACTAAGTCAACATCAGCAACCTTTCCTCCATCAACAAATCAAGGATAAAACACCACAGGCTGAAAGGGCAGTTGTATATTGGAGGAAAGATGAAATGGGATTTGTGTTTTCAGATTTGTTTGGGGGTAACTCCCCCACCATTTGGCTGCTCTGTTGTTGTGATACCCTGAATACTTCTATTCTCACTCTGTTGCCTCCTCTTTGTGGCAAATACAAGGCAGCTGTGGTTTTAAACTACGAAAGCAAAAGCTTGAAGCATCTGTAGAAGAGAAAGCACTTAACCAGGAGTTGTCATAAGTGGTATCCACGCTGGTAGCAAACAAGAGGTTGTCCAAGGATTTTTCTTAGTTTTCTGCCTTGTTTGAAGAGCTGTCGCCAGCTGTGCTGCTGGCTGGCTGGGGCAAATTGTTAATTTTGCACTTGGATGACTTCAGCATTTGCTGTCTAGGGGACTGCAGCAAGCAAAGGGAAACTAATCTTAATGGAGTATGACTGCCTGATCATTTAGAGCAGGCTGCTGTGATGCTGGCTGAGCTGTGCAGAGTGTCTCTGGGTGGGATGGGGCTGCTCCATGAGGCTTAACGCTCGCTGTAACATCTGTACCTGAGCTAGTGTAGCTGTGTCCTTACTGGTGAGGCCTGGTTTGAGTATGTATTCCTGGAGACAATTGCCTTTACATTCTGGCTGGTGGAGTTTGAAATCCTGACCTCTGTGAAATAAAGGCCATAGTGTGCTGTGCTTTCACTCCTCCTGGGTGGCCCAGTCTGTGGTCCAGCTCAGTGGAAGCTGAGGCCTTTTGCCCTTGAGCCTTCTCCATTTTTTAGGGCATAGTATTCCTGAAAGAAATCAGATATTTGTGGGCTTTAGTGTCAAAGTTATCTTGATGAAAGATAACTGTATGTGAATATTTATTAGGAGTACCAGAAAAGAACTTTGCTGCAAAGCTGCAGGGAACACTCACTATCTGAGCTAAATTACAGGTTTCTGCAAATAAAACACTACGTGATCTGTGTCTCTTCTAGAGCAACTGACGGTGGTTCTACTGAGAAATAAACACTGAAAGCACATTCCTTGCTAGAATTCCACGTCTATTGCTTTTGTTTTCAACGAGAGGGAGTAATTGTGGACTGGTCTTCCTTCTTTCCTGCTTTCCCCCATTATCAAGGTTGAAAGCAAAAGCTCCAACTACCTTTTACAATTCTCCAACGGAAGGTTTAGCAATTAATGCTACAATAACGTCATAATTATCAATGGGAGAAGAAGGTGATTTTATTTTAAAACCAATGCTAGTTCATACATGCTCTCCGAAGCTCCAAGATGCACATGTCCAAGCGGGCAGGCCAGTAGCCAGGCACCAAGGTGTATCTCCCACATGGCCTGGCCACGATTCCTGGAGGTAAAGCAGAGGACACGGTGTTCTGGCTATCTAGTCCATGTTATGTAGCTTGCATCCTTCCAAGCTTGTCTGACTGTGTGCTGGTTTTCAATGTGCTTGTTTTATGCTCTCTAGAAGTTCATGGTGATTGTCATTGTTTTGTCTATTGTTTCACTTCTTCATCATTAGGATTTACTTTTCTTAGCTGAGTGTTGTCTTGGTTCTTCCCCTGTTCTGTGGCTTCCCACCACTATCTCTCGATGGGTTTAGTCTCAATTTCAGTATCCTTGATTTTTCTTATCTGGGAGTCCCTCAGAAACTGACTGTGGATTTGTTGGATCATGACCGGCTGTCAGCACCCACCACCCTTCTATTCCTCCTTCTGCCATTCCTTCTGCCGCTTCCACACCCAACACTTCCCATTCACTCCCCACTCATACTGTTCTCAACGTATCTATTATGTGTTTCTAGAAAGTAACCTAATTAGTTTTTTTGGTACTATCACACAATTCTGGACTCTGTGGTGGAGGCGACTGCATCTCCTTGCAGTCTTTTGTGAATATCGCAAGTTGCGTGAGCACTTAATTTATTGATTATTCTGTATTTTAAATATTAAAATGAATTGTTGGCACTGCACAGATAATATCTGTAGATCTTAACAACTGATCATGTATGGTTATGGTAATCTGGAGAAAATGCAAATGAACGATGAAAACTGCTTCGTCTATAAATAAAACCATTTAGCTTCAAAGCAGTATTGCCATGGAAATTTTTCACTGATAAAGTATGTGAGTGAGGCTTTTCTCATTTAGATTTTGAACCTCTTTATTTTATGCTGACAAGATGCCAGAGGGAAAAGAGCTATAAACTCAATATTGCATATTTAAAAAATGGTGTTTTATTTCATCTTAATTCCAAATCTTTACAGCGTACAGCCGCGAATTGAAATTTATAACAAATGAGGAAGGGGGGATAGGAAATGTTATGGCTGACATGGACTAGCTGAATACAGTGCTCACTGGAAATGTTTGACTTGGTTTCCAGTTGTCTTCAGTCCTACGTTTATAAATATTCTTCTAATCAATATCTCTCAGATGCATTCAGAAAACTTTGTGACTCACACACAAGACAAAGAGCCCCTAAGGGAGGATATCTGAGAGAAAACATACTTAACTGATCCATGAGAGTGGTGCACACTAAGTCAAATCACCATGAATGCAAGTTTCAGTGTGTGCCAGTCTTCCTGGTATTTACTTTTTGTTTGGGCTCTGGGGACAGAACTGAGCTCGGTGCTACATCAGCCTCACCAGCATCCCAGGCACTGTGCCTAATAATCCTTACTGTGCAGAGTTACTCATTAGCACCTTATTTTGCTTTTCTGACATGATAATTCTGCTATAATTACTGTATTTGTGTGATAGCAGTTCACTCAACAGTACTGACTTTGTCTAGATTAAGTATGCATATATTATAATTTTTCTGTGGGATTATTCAGAGCAGCTGATAGTGATTCTTATGACAAAGCTTATGTTAAATCATATTGTGCTGGACTGCATATAAACTTGGCATAAAGTTACTCTCTAATTCATTTTCTCTTTTGTCTGAACTGGCAGAATGGAACTGTATCAGTTCATTGCTTTGCATCCATGACTCTGGTGCTTTTTGATTTTATAGTAGGTATCTGTAACTGCTTTTACCTTCTAGAATGACAATTTGATATTGTGGTCTCTAAATCATATCAAACTTTGTGTTTTGAATCAAGCTCAGAGATTGCTGGATGAAGCTCTAATATAGAGTTTTGCAAGTCGTATCACAGTTTTTATTCCGTGTCACTATGGAAGCTCTTGTCTGTGGGGAAACTTCTTATGCAGTTACACAATCTTCAAATAGATCTGGATATACAATGGTGCAGCGATATAAACGGAAGTCATCAAACAGCTTATTTCAAGGTATGGATAAAGAGCTTTGTTCAATTTCCATTTTTTAGCATACATTAAAAACCATGAGACAAACCAGCCCATCAGTATTGCTGGTAGAAGACCAGCGTCTTTATGAATTAGTGATTAACAGTTAAGATAACACTTCCCTTTATTGATCATAGACTGCTGCATTCAATTAAAATGAGACATAACCTAATGAAATTAAACTTGGCGCACTGGGGGTGACCAGGCATGCCATGCACACTGTTAATATCACCCAAAGGGAAACTTCAAATTGGTAATACATCCACTGTACCATCCCTGCTTCTCCCAGCACAAGCTGGCTGAGTGCCCTCTGTTAGAGCTGCTGCCTTTGTGCACATGATTTTATCTTCCCATGGTAAGGAGGTGTTACCTACTTTGATTAAATTAAGTGCATCACTGACCCATCATGAAGCCCTATCTAAATCCATAATTCATTTTCTCTAAGACCTTGGTTTTTTCATCACTAAAAGTAGGATAGCAGTGGAGATCCCCATGGCTCCTTAGCAAAACTGAAGAGCCGATTTGCAGTCAAAAGTGCAAGTTCCCGTGAGAAGTTAATGTCTGACAGTTAAGAGGAGAAAGCTTTGTTAAGATAGATTTTCAAGTATGGAAGCGTTCAGCTTGACACACAAAACAGGAAGCAAATGGACTTTGAGCTCCTCTGTGACCCTGGGAGTTTTGGTTGCTTTGAGCACACCTCTTTTGGCTGAATTGGCCTCTCCCCAGCAGATGGTGTTCCAGGTTCCTTTGGCAAGCCTCAGTCAAATATCACAGCTTTCATGGTTTACTGGTGAGCCTAAGATTATTTCACTCTAACGATGCTTGATTTCTCTTTTTCTCACCTGTGCAAATCAAAGTATTCCCACACCTATCACTTAGCAGTTGCTTCTCAGAACAGTTGGTTTCCTTTTCAAGTGGAAATCTACAGATTTATAACCCTTTGAGGATTAGATGAATGATCACCAGCCCTTTACTGGGAGTACAGTCAGCTAGCTTTGGCTTCTGTGCTCTGTTGAGCTGTGCTGCAGTAAATTAGAAGGCCACTGTCTTCTGTGGGGAGATGCTGATAGCACTCCTCTTGTGTCCCCAGTTGCCCCAGGGGGGATGGAAATCATGAAAGCCACTTTTTTCTCTTTTCCTCTTCCCTGAACAGATGAATTTCAATAGTGAATTGTACTCAAACTTTTTTTTTTTTCCTGGAAAAAAATGGGCATATTTCATATATAATATTTTGTGTAGTATTTTTGAGTGTGGTCTTTATCGATTCAGGTTCGGTTACTGACCACTGTGCATACATCTGAAATGATTCCTACCCTGGTGGCTGTGAAAGTTAAATAGCAAAAGACAAAGATTGTCTGAATGAATGGAGAAAAAGGGAATATACAAATGAAAAATGTGTTCTTTAACGTCCAAAAGTAGTTCTTTTGACTTGGTAATAATTCATTTTCTGTGCAAACAACGTGCTTTACTGGCATTTTCCTGACTGGAGGTTTCTTTTTCTGGTAAGGAAGTAATCACAGTCCATGTTGGTGCAGAGTTCTGTATTTGGCTGTAAACATTTGGTCAGAAGCAGCTCAGATTTTATGGTCCTTTGATGTAATGTGTAAAAAAAAATAAATATCAGTTTCTCTGACTTTGTTTAATCTTGTAAATTTGTGGCTTGATTTCATGTATATGTTCTCAGGAAGCAAAAGCTTTAAGGTTTTAGAAGCTTATGTAGATACAGACTTTAACTTTTTAAAACAATACTAATTTTGGGTTGAGGGAAAGATCATTTATAGGTAATAGTTCTGTATTTGAGGCTAAAGGGCAGAAAAGAAATACAGTGAGAGCTGGAAGCTCAACTAGTTAAAAAATTGAACTGGACAAAGCTTTCCCTGTAGATAGAAATTTTACTTTATCTGCTGCAAATCCTACTCAACATTGATTTTTATAATGTAGGAAGTCTTCTGACAGACAAAACTGCCTATAAAACTTTTATGTCACCGTTATTATTGAATCATCTCTTGAAGTGTAGATTATATATAGTGATTTTTTTTAACCACTAAATTGTGTTCAATGAATTTTCTAACAACTAGAGTTTCCAAATGTGGGGTTTTTTTTAACTTGCTTGAAATAAATTCTTGCCTCCATAGTTTTACATGCTTCCTTTGCCAGAGGAGTATTTTAAAGACTTAAGAGGATGCTTCCATCTGGCACAGCTGTGACCAGATGTGCATCACATCTTTGGGTCTTAGGAATGGCATTCTCAGGAATAACAGGTTGCTGAATGAGGAAGTCTGTTGTGGGAACTGAGCAGAAGAATCTGTAGGAAATCCTGTGTGAAGTGGAGGTATTCAGAGCACAGCTGCCTCTTCTATCTGAAACAAGTTCTTTGAAGATCCTTCAAGGTTGGATGGCTCAGCTCCTGCTCTGCAAGGCATAGTTTTACTTCAATTTTGAATTGGAGTATTCATCTACAAGTTTAGTGTGAATTTTGCATCAGTTAGTTTAATCCACTTTCATTACTTCTTTATAGATAAATCTGCAATTATTTATTGTGGCTTTTTTTTCTCTTTTGTCCTTGTGTTCTTGATAGCAGTTCGTGATACTTTGTCATCAGTTACTCAGCCCAGCCTTCATCTGAAGGATGCAAGGCAAGATGAGAGAGAGAATTAATTTGCCTAGTATCCAACAAGAGTCTTCCTTTTACATACATTTGGTGCTGGAAGCTGAGTGCAACAGCACAGAGGGAATTGCAGTCGCCAGCCCGGTTAATCCACCCTTGCCTTCCTGTGGTGCTAGCACGTGGCCAGTGTGTACGGATGTTGTCTTTGGACAGTTTTCCTAGTGCTCGGCTTAGAGCAGTGGGATGGGAGAGCAGTGATGTACTCATGCTAAACAGACCGTCCAAGCATTATGGCAATTGGCTGCAGCTTTCTGGAGCTGCTCATCCAAAAACTTGTTAAAAGCTCTGGAGGGTGAGTGCTATCTGCCTGGTGTTGCACGGCTGCTTCTTTTATATTTAATCCATGCTAGATCTTCATGGGTTAATCATTTATAAGTGTGAGGTTTCTTGTGACATGCTTGGCCAAATCCAATGTACAGACTTCAATTTGAAGTGAGTAGAGTGTTGAAAAAGGAAGTGTTTTTGAAAGTTAAATTACAGTCATTTATATGAAAATGCCTTAGGTAGTTCATTTTTTCCCCCCAAATATACTCATTTTATAGTGCATTAATAATTCATGTGCATATTGGTTGCAGACATAAACCACAAAAATATACATACTTTATTAAGCATCGATTTTTATGAAACAAACATGAATTGCTACTATTGGAATAATGGTAATGCCTGATTAGCTCCCATACTGTTTAATTTTTTGATGGATGTTCACAGTTATTCATTGGCACAAGAAAGAAAGAGAATCCTCTGCAGTGGTTTACAAGAAGTCTCCAGAAACATCTCCCACAGCATCAGATTTACAGGCAGGGCAAGGTACATTTGAGGCAGACAATTTTAACTGTCTATCTGTTGCATTCATGGCAAGCTACTGTGCACTGGTTTGCTAATCCAAATTCAGGAAGAAGATATTGAACATATGGGATAACAGATAGGCTCTTCCTCTGGGTGCTACTCCAGGTAGTACTGTGTCTCTTCATTTGTGATGAATGATTCTTTCTGAAGAATCAAAAGGAGGAGCAAATCCTGTTTCCAACTCCTGCAGAGGACACTTTTTAAAGCAAGAGCTACGTCACTAATGATCCTTGGGCACATTGTTGTAATAATGTTGGCCTGGTGTCAGTGATGTCTCCCACTAATACAGGTTTTTTTAATTGATTAAACTTCCTTGTGCCATTAAAGGTTAACATATTATTAATCTCCTGTCCATAAGTGCCTATCATATATAACAGTAGTTATGTTTTGCTTTCGGTGGTGTAAAGTAAGCCAACAATCCCCATAATGTTAACGTTACCAGAGTTGTCGTCCTTCTTAGACAAACAAGAGAACTTGCTTTGATGACTTGGACTATAAAACACGTAGGATTGGGCTGATACCTTGATGCCCATCACAGCAGAAAGCTGAGAGTTGCTACCAGTACCTGCACAGCTCAGGTATTTTCATGTGTCTCAGCTTCTGCTGTTCTGGAGCAGGGTGCGTGTCACTGCAGCTGGAATGAGAAGCCTGAGCAAAGTGAATGTCAGTGTGTTTAGGGTTCTAATTTATGCTTTAAACTCAATGATACTAATTTTTCAGAAATGCCAGTCAGTGTAAAGAGTTGTTTGCTTGATTTCAGTATTCCTGCTCCAGGGGGATGCACTATGGAAAAACTGGTAATTCTCTTTTAATGCTGTATGTCATAGAGGTCAGTGCTGAAGTAGTTTTGTTGTTGTCAGCAGGGTTTTCCAGTTATCTATCTGTTCTCATTTCACTTCTGGAATCACGTAACCTCTTTAATGGAGCAGATGTGCCTGATCAGGGGACCGTGATCATGTTCTGCCTGGAGCTGTGGAAGAGAATGATGTTGTACACGTGGACATTGGGAGGATGAATCCCTGGACACGTACATGGTGTCTGTTGGTATGTAAGTGCAGTTGCAGAATAACTTTCACTGAAATAGTGAGGCTCGATGAATTGCTGGAGACAGGAGAAGTAACACATGAAATATGGGAATGACTTTATATTGCAGAATGATGATGACTCTGCCAAAAAACCTGAGCCAGATGAAAGCTTTTTTGCTGCAGGTGAAGCATGCTGGGAAGAATAGCTTTCTTTTTGATTAGTCTGTGAGAGAAATATTTAGGTTTTATTAATCCATCACCCCATTTTCACCAGCTTTTAGTTTTATTCAGAGATATCTTGAAGATATCAGTGTACTATTAGAAGAAAGCAGGTCAGACCATGTCATCTGATGGTGTTGACAAATATCAGCATGTTCAAGGTGCTTAAGAATTTTCTGCAGAAGTTTTAAACTTTTCACTGAAACTCTTATTTAATTTTTTTTCCGTTAAAATATCATTAATATTTACCTGACATTTAAAAATAATTTGACCAAGTTTTCATAAACGCATTTCAATAAAATTCTTACACAAGACTAAAATATATTTGATTTTGTTTTAAAATATTTCAGCTGATTTTTACCAGTTTCTAAAAAGCTGTATTAAAGGACTTCCCTGGGCAGGTCAGAAGAAGTGCACTGGTAAAAAAGAGAAACTTGAATGTGAATTAGAAATGTGAAAGGTTAAATTACCTAACATGTTTGAGATATGGAGATGAAGTACTTCATGTTTTATGTTTGGATAGGTATTTTAAACAAATCATTCCATGTTTGCAGCCAGACATCTCAACAACCCTTCAGTGGTGAAAACCTTAAGATCCTGAAGAAGCGTTCAGTGTGAATGCCTGCATTGCTCAGCCTAAGGGCAAATACAGTAAGAAGGATGTCCAATAATCATCAGCTGCTTATGAGGATCACTTTTATAATAGTTCTACTGAAAGTTGACAGGCCTGGAATGTATTGCCCAGAGGGGCAGGAGAAGAGCCAGCTCCTCTGAACCAATGCTCAGGATATCCAGGGCTTTCAACCAGGTCCCTGCACTGCCCTGGAGCAGGGCTCCCTCTGTCTTTGCCTGCTGCAGGCGGCACGGCTGGGCCAGGACATGCCTGTTGGGTGGGAGTAAGGGAGGAAAGAGATTTCCACAGACCTAGCATGCACTTTTAAAAGTTTTTTTTTCTGGGTTACTGGGGACCAAACCCAAGCAAGGGAAACTACAGCCTTTGCTATAGTTTGGTGTGCATGAACTATGCCGACATGTTTTGCTGAAGAATCAATAACGGATGGGCTGAAACCAAGATTACTGCCATGCTTGGGTGCCTTTGCCATGGACCAGAGGTGCTAGTGATTGGAATTTTGGAGGCAGTTGTGCCAGGCTGCTGCTTCTGACAGTGCAACTTCTCACTTAAAGGTAGTGCCTTACCTTACCTGAGAGCACATCGTGCCATCGGCCTGTGTCTCAAAAGCCTGTATATTCAGGATGAACACACTTGCTTGGGAAGTCAGCATTACAGAAGTGAAACCATGTCATGCCCTGATATATCACACGTATTTCTTATAAGTGTAAATGGAATCCATCAGGATACATTTAACCAGTGGAGTCCAGGTAGAAGTCTGAGTAAGGGATGTTCCTTACTTACGCCCTCCCTTGAACTTAGTAATTGGCCGATGCAGTGACTTGAGCAAACCTGGATTAGTTCTGCCTTAGTAGAGAAGGTCTGGTTTAGCGGTCTTTTCCTCCAGAACTCACCTGTTCTCTGGCTTTGACAAAGCCTGGGTGTATTGACTTGCAGGGCATGATGTACAACATTATGTTTGTAAGTATTTTTAGGAGGGAAATATTAAGAATTTATGGCTGCAGACAGAGGAGTACTGGTTTGACATTTTTACTTGCAGTTCTCACGTATTCGTACCCTTATAAGGAATGGCCACAAAGTTTGTGCAGAGGCATCTATAGGTTATTTCATGGATATGTTTTTTAATTTCTTACATTGCTATGGGTCAAGCAATACAAGCATTTAAAAAAAATAATAATGACAACTGTAATTGTTGGGAGATGTGTTTTGGAGGAGAGAGCTGCAGTTATGTCTTAAGAGCCAAAAAGATTTCTTTAATTTTGTGCTGGGTTTTTGCTCCTGTGGTCTTTTAGAGAGGTGTATTTGGTTTTGAATATGCCTTTGAGGACTGTTGCACAGTAAGAGAGTATAATCAAATCACTTAAGGGGTTGATATGGCTTTTTCTGTGGATTGTCTGGATGTGGCTGCAATAACAGTGTGTTTTTTCCTCTGGCAAATCAGTGCTGTAGGCTGCCATGAAATGCCTGCACGCTTAAACTTTATTGCAAATTTAAATTACTTATATTATTTTGTTGGACAGTAATTCCCTGAAGCATTATAAACCAAATCATTAATTACTGTTTCTAATGTGCACGATCCATTGGAAAACATTAAACAACACTCACGGTTCCCTTTATTGTTATTGCTCTTTCAATCCCTGAGGCAGCAGATCAGATGGAAACTCCTGGGCAATCTCATAGTGACATTCTGCGCTTCTGACAGAGATGGCTCTGGGCTGCAGATGTTCACGGGACCATATGCTATCTGCATATTGTCTTCTGGAATTATTACGAAATATACTGTTTTGGAGGGGAAAGATAATCTGATCATAAATACTAATCAGCGCAGCTGTTGTTTGAATGACTGTAAAAGTGTCATAATAGAATTCCAGACTTTTCACTGATGTATTTTTTTCCATAGTACTTAACAGGTAGAAAAAATATGTTTTTTAAATAACCCTTTGGTAACTTTTGTTGTCTGAAAACAAGCTGAGTTTCTTCTTGACACGAACATTTGAACTAAGGTGCATTGTATTATTGCACAAGTAAAATGCTGTTCTTAGCAGGAGATCCAAACCCGTGGCTTTCCCAGCAAAAAACTGTTGTCTTGGTCTTCTCTGAAACGCTACTAATCCCAACTGTAGAGATGAAAATTCTGCTTTTCTGTTTGAGCTTCAGTAGCTCTAGGACATCCATGAAAACTCTCCCACAGTTTCATGGCTAAATCTGGATTAGAAAGTCTGGTCGAATTTATTTGTTATGACCTGCTGTATTTTTCTTGCAAATAACTATATTTCCAATATCTCAAAAAGACTTGTTTGAACAAAGCTGTCTATTATTAGGTCTCTTAGTGCGGCTTTGTAATGCTTCTATGTTGCTTTCTTTGTAAGGTCCCTCGATGTCCGATGTGAGGATCTACAGAAGTACTACTTTCATGGTGTGCAGTTACATGTTTCATGCATCACTTTATAGTGGCCTCTATTTTACTGGGAAATAGGTAGCTTCTGGATCATGTTTGGTTTACATCTGAACCCTTATGTCCACATTTCTTGTGTCCGTGAGGTGAAAGGAGGAAGCTGGTGTTGAATATCCAACTTGGGCATAGAGCATTCAGTGGAGGTTGGTTTTCTACAGAATTTTTTTCTCCCTTTGGTTTTGCCTGTAGTGGGCTCCTTGGCCATTTGACCATGTTACATGGTGCTTTCTTTTAATTAAGACATTTTGCTTAAGAACGAATAGAAAGACTAGAGGGAGAGGTTAATTCCTTCAGTGCAGTTGATCAAATTCACTAAATATTCTTGTTTTGATTTTGCTTTTAATTCGTGACATTAATTTAAGACTCTGTATGCCTGCTTGTAGAGAACTGTCTGTGTATTCTGCAGTTCTGATAAAATAAATATTAGCTGTCACGTTGTAATTATGCTACATGGTGGCAGAGCATTTAATTGCTGTCTTGTACCGATGGTGGTAAAAGCGCTTAGGAGGGCCTTGTGCCTTCTCATATGTTTTGTTAGAAACTGTCCTTACATTTTTTCTTTAGACTTTTCTTTTTTTGTTTCTTAAATGATGAGGATATGGAAATACCTTCAGTACTCTGGACACGCTTGCTGTGAGGTGATTAGTAGAGATCTGCAGGATCTTGTACTTTCTTAACTCATAAAAGTGAGTGTCTATAATTTGTACAGGAAATTCTTCAGAAAGTTATTTGACATATATGGCAATGACCTCAGATTAAACTGCGTGAATTGAGAATGGGAACTGGGCTAAAGCACAACAAGGGTTGTTAGTACCTGTCACACAGCTGTGTGGGTGTGGGATGTCAAGCACTGGGCCACAAGTTTTGCAAGTATTGCTTGAAATTGCTTTTTT
>WEIS01071211.1:2317-21122 GCA_013389965.1 Todus mexicanus | reverse complement strand
GGGGTGGAATGCATTGTCTTTTATTCAGCCAATAGTCTCTCTAAAGCAGAACTTTTTAGGGCTATGGGCCAGATGCTCTGCCAGTGTCAATAAATGCAGCAGTGTAGCTGAAGTCACTACAGCGCTCCCCATACTTGCTTCCAGAGGGCTCTCTATTTAGTCTGTAGGGAGAAAGAAGTAAATAAATGGGGGCTGTGATGAGGTAACTTTTCTGCAACTCATTCAACCCATCCTAAGTAAGAGGTAGGTCAGGGAACTAAGCTGTTCCTAAACTGACTGGTGGCTAGTGAAGCCTCACAGGAGTTACACAGCAACAGTTGTCAAATTTTAACTGGAAGTTCCCCGCTCCTGACTGAAATGAACATTCCATTGTGGGAGATGAAGGGAGAAAAAGAGAGCGGGGCAAGTGGGACATACTTGAAGCAAAAACCCTGTGAAATGGAGTATGGTGCTTACATCAAGGGAGAGCACCATATGTCCCCCAAGAATTGTATTTCTAAATTGCAGATTTTTGGAAACTGTCTGCAAATTGGTGTACTGGTAAGAACTACCTGAAGTACTTGGGTTTCTGGCAAGTTGCCAGCACAGGCCTCAATTGGGTGAAGTTTTAATGCCCTTGCTGTGGAATTTGGATAAAATAATTCAGACTCCCACTGTCTGATGCAATAACACCACAAGTGGCTTGAATAGAGGTTCAAAGATTCAGCTTTTCTGTCATGTCCCCTATGTTGCAGCTGGTGCCCTATCTTCAGTCAAATCTGTCAGGCTTCCAGAATCTGGAAATCCTGAACTTCAGAAATGGCAGCATCGTAGTGAACAGTCGAATGAAATTTGCCAAACCTGTGCCTCGAAACGTCACCAATGCTGTGTACATGATCCTGGAAGACTTCTGCAACACTGCATATCACACCATGAACCTGGCCATCGATAAATACTCACTGGATGTGGAATCAGGTAAGGATGGCAGGAAATCATGGTTTAAAGCAAGGAATTTAGAGCAACTTCTGCTTTAAGAACTTAGGGATACCAGCAGCTCAGAGACTGCTGGCTACTTATCACAGGCTGGGCTTTAGACAGTCTTTCACAGAGTTCAGACAGACATAAAAATCTGTTAATGGACTAAAGAGTTGAAAATCAAAGTGGAACGCAGACTGAGCAAACTGTATAGAGCCCATATAGAAATATGGGGACAAAACTGGCTCACATATTGCTCTATATAATTCCACTGCACTTTTACTGGGGAGTGAGGGGGAAGGCTGGTCAGCCAGAACAGCAGTGCATGTCATCACTCCCACAGGTGGTAGTGAGTTTATGTGCCAGGTAGGCATCTGCACAGGTAACAGTTGCTGCCTGACTTGTCATAAGGTCGTGGTTGCAATAAAAAGTTACAGGCCCTTTTAGTTCACTCCTCTGATACGGGGAGAAGGTCTATTCCTTGTCCAAGTTAGCCAGTAGCTTACTAAAGAAGCAACTCAGAAATATTTCTTCTTTTAAGGTTAGAGAAAATAACAGTGCTAACCTGTTGGCTAAACGTAGCTGTTGTTCTGAGTTAGCTCACTTACAAAGATGGTCGAATTAATATGACAAATATGATATTGACCATTTAAGTGTATGGGAGCCCTCTTAAGCTTGATACAAGTGAGATATCTCAAATGCTACAAACTTGTGTTCCTTTCAAAGGCAATCGCTGTCATGGTAGTTCTGAGTGCCCAAAGTCCCCTTGCCCTTCCCTGTATGATGTAGGTTTTCTATAACAAGAAGTGCTGGAGACCAGCTGTGTTTTACTTACCTGCAAATTATAGTTCCAGGAGACAAGAGAATATCTGAGGTACTGCACATTCCAGTAAGAAAAAGAACACTTTATACTTGTTTTTTCGACCAGTGTTTTAAGGGGTCTTAGCCATACCACTGACATGCACTGTACAGACAGAGGACACTTCCTAGTGCTTGTTCACTTTAGCAGAACCCTTTGCAATTTAGGAAAGACCTATCCAGATTTTTGTGGATTATTTTAACTAAGAGACCATTAGAGAAAATGATGACAGAGAGCCAGCACTTTGCCTCAGTTAAGGTTCTCCTCTACTATTAATATTTTCTACTCTGCCTATTCTCAGGTGAGCAAGCAGATCCTTGCAAGTTCCAGGCCTGCAATGAGTTCTCCGAATGCTTAGTAAACCGTTGGAGTGGGGAAGCCGAGTGCGTCTGCAATCCGGGCTACCTAAGCATCGATGGGCTCCCATGCAATAGCATTTGCGATCTGCAACCAAACTTCTGCCTGAACGATGGGAAGTGTGACATAAGCCCTGGGCAAGGGGCCATCTGTAGGTAGGTGGTTCAAATCACCTTCATTGACCTTTGGGGACAGAATTGATCTCCAGAGGCATTCTTAAAGAGTAAAGTGTTAGATAAGGTCATAAAGTATCTAACAGTTAATTCCATCACAAAGAAATGGTATCTGAAGAACATGTTCATACAGCATAACTATATTAAAAATGGTGCTCTTTGTTAATAAAAAGTCATAAAAGTAAATAATCGGCCATTTGGGAAAAATCATGTGTGGTTCATAAAAAGATGAAGACACAGGCCCCCTGGTTCAAGTATTCGATTTTGAAAAGGTGCAGATGCATTTGAACAGGATCTCTGTATTTCACAGGTAACAAAAAAGACTTAGTATAAGATACAGACAAAGCACTTCTCTCTCTGGCATTGCACTTAATTTTTTCTTTTCTAGCAATGCAACAGTCTGTTTTTAAAAACAAAATATATTTATCAACAAAAGATAGGAGACTTATTGCAAAGAAGTAGAGGACAATGAGTAGTTGTCCTTTATTTTATTTAAGGTGATTTTTTTTTAAAGCTTACCCACAACACGTCTAAAAGAAATCTTAGAATTTTAGCAGTTAACAAAAGAAATGAAAATGCTCTTAAAACTACCAAAATAGATACTCTCACAGATGTAGTATAAATTTTGTCATATTTGTATAATAGTGTTAATTAGAATCAGGTAAATCTCTGAACTTAAACATGCTCCAGACGGTATTTATTAAGAACTTCATGAAAAAAATTAAGTATTGCTTGCTTACTACTTACAGAAACTCTGTCAGATTTTTATGTTAGAAGACTTAATTTACTGGCATTTCTTATTAATAAGGTTCATTGCTGTGAGTAGTCACAATACCTTACAGCTATTTGAATTTTTATAGTAAGAACTCCCAAACACACAGAATGCAGATATGTTATTTTTACTGGTATATTTAAAGTTAGTATTAACACTGAAGTTCTCACTTTCAAAATCACAGCAAGGCAGAAATACTGAATGCTGTTTTGGACAACTGTTTCAGAGATTCAGTCTTGGACACACACTTCTTTCTAGAAATTTATTTTATGTAGTTATTTAACTATTGTGGGGTTCATTACACTATAAACATTCTGTTTAACATACCTTAATTTTATTTACATTACAAGATGATTAAGACAACTGCTTTTTACCTTTACAGTGTTTGATATGTCACAATCAAGGCTCAATCAAAACTTTTTACTTAGTCTAAACACCTTCGACTTTTAACACATCACAGGATACTCAGAAAAGCCACGGGCTTTTTGCATCTCAAATGCATTATTCTTTTATTAGTCTACCTGTCTTAATTCAGTAATTTGGATTATTCAGCCTGGAGAAGAGAAAGTTCCAAGGTGACCTTATTGTGGCCTTTCAGTACTTAAAAGGGGCATATAAGAAAAATGGAGAGTCTTTTTAGCAGGGCCTGTTGGCATAGGACAAGGGGGAATGGTTTTAAATTAAAAGAGGGTAGATTTAGACTAGATAACAGGAAGACATTTTTTACAGTGAGGGTGGTGAAACACTGGGGCAGGTTGCCCAGAGAAGTGGAAGCATTCAAGGTGAGGTTGGATGGGATTCTGCGCAACCTGATCTAGTTAAAGATGCCCCTGTTCACTGCAGAGGGGTTGAGCTAGATGACTTTTAAAGGTCCCTTCTAACCCAAATCATTCTATGATTCTATACCACAAAATGTCTGTTCACAATAATAAAGTTGGTGCTTGAAATGCACCAATGAATAAATGCAAAGCTATTTACTGAGGTGACTTAATAGAGGGCACATCATAACAAGAGGTTAAATACATTTACATTAACCAAAGCTTTTGCTAGTTTTTAATTTCTCCATATCTCTTTGTTACAGGTGTCGTGTGGGAGAGAACTGGTGGTACAGAGGGGAGCACTGTGAAGAGTATGTATCTGAGCCATTGGTTGTGGGTATTGCAATTGCTTCTGTGGCAGGATTCCTTCTTGTGGCATCTGCTGTCATCTTCTTCTTGGCCAGGACCCTTCGAGACCAGTACACAAAGAGTGACACTGAGGAGTCACAGGGGTAAGTGACACCATCTAATTTTTTAAAACGCATCTGCTACAATAAGGATAATTCTGTCGTAAGTCTTAATATCACACATTTGACAAACAACAGGATGTATGGGCACCTCCAAATGCCAGGATTCCTAAATCTCTCTGCTGCCCTTCCAGGCTGCAGAGAAGCTCACAGTTTGTTTATTGCTCCCCCAGGCAGGGTGACAGCCTCTCATCCATTGAAAATGCAGTTAAATACAACCCCATGTATGAAAGTGATACGACAGGCTACAGCCATTATTACCGGAGATACCCTCAGCTAACGTCCTACAGTTCTACCAGTGCAGAGACATCCACAGACTACAGCAGTGAAGAGATAAGGCACATTTATGAAAACAGTGAGCTTACTAAGGAGGTAAATGACCTTGTTTTCACAGTGGCATGGAAAAGTTCATGTGAACCATAAGCTTATTCAGCACTTGTAACCTGAGAGGTGGGACCACTCTTTCCCCAGGGTCTATGCTCTAGATAAACAAGTTGCAACTATGGCTGCTGCAACTACTTAAGGGAAGAGAGAAAAGATTTCTCTCCCTACTTGCTATTAGATATAGAGAAAGGAGTGGGTGTGTTCTGACCTGTAGTGAATTTCACATGAAAAAGGAGCTGACTGCTTAAGCAACTTCACAGGAGTTGGGAAGTTTGCTTCATTGCTCAATGCAGCCTTTCACTTTTAATGCCGCTACCTTATATAAGAGCAGTTATACACTAAAGACCTGGTGCATTCAGGCCTTTTTACAGGTTGTTGTTTTTTTTAAAAAAAGTTTAGGTCTTTCCATAACTTGCAAGTTAGATCACATCCTTCTCCTTTCTTCTGGTATATACAGTGTCCAGGTTTTACTCTGGAATGCTAAAGAGAAGGGATTTACATCCAGGAACTAACTATAGATCCTTAAGCAACAGTGAGAGGCATGAATCCAGCCTGTAGTTGGGCTTGTAGACAAAGTATCTATGAGAGAGATGGTTTTCTTAAAGCCTATTGAAATACCACACTCTGTCCAAAACCCAGGTTTGATTTAAAAGTGAAGTATTACGGGATTCCAATAAAGTGCTTCACTTAAAAAAAAAATAGCGCAAAGAAGAACTTTAGTATTGGAGTGCCCGATTTCAAGCTCTTCTCCTTGAAATAGCAAAGCATAAATGCTTTATTTTCCAAACCCTAGAAACAGGTTATTTCAGTAGTATTCTAATTTCTAATATGTACTTACAATTGTGTTTCTTGTATTCTAGGAAATTCAGGACAGAATTCGAATTATAGAGCTCTATGCTAAAGACCGTCAGTTCGCAGAGTTTGTTAGGCAACATCAAATGTGAGTGAAATGTCTTGTCTAAATAACTAACTCCTTTGATATTTTCTCATGTGGCCTTTACTACATTACTATATTTTTAATGAGAAGAATCTAGAAATGCTGTGACAATAGAGGTTAAGATTTCATCATTATTTCTGAAGAGGTTCTACCCTTTAAAAATACTTAAAATAATCAATGTCAAAAATAGATAGCCCTAGAAGGTATGTAAAAATAGTGAAGAGGAATTCCAAAGTTAATGGTTGTCAGAGCAGCACTGACATCAGTTTAGGTCCCTGAAAGAACAGATAGAACCTTCTTAACTCTTTTACTGTTGTTACTATTGCCTAGTGCTCTATTTAAAATAAACATTTTAAAAGCATGTTAGTTTATCTTGAATTCTCAAGACTTGGCAACTAAACAAAACCAAACAAATCACTAGTACAATCAGGTTCGGTATGGTGAGCACCTACCGTAATAGGAAGCTTACAATTCCAAACAACTAACCAAGCTGAACTGTCTGCTTTGATGGAAGCTAACCATGAAAAAGGCCATCGAGGGACTAGTAATGAATGAGCATACACACTCTTATGAACTGTAGTCTCACTGGAGCAAGCAGCAAATTGCAGCTACCTGGGTTAGTTTGAAAGATACTGTAGTACCATTCCTTGGGATCCCGTTAAAAATAGCTATAGTGGCAAAAATCTTGTGTTCCAAGACCATCAACTATACTTTTTTTTTTTTTTTTTTAAATTGAAAGTAACAGCAGTTCACATTTTTCCATGTCAGCTGCTCAGTTTTTCATCTTGAAAAGGATCAGCACCTGAATTTTCCACAGCTGGAAAGGAGTAAGGGCTGCCTCATATAGGCCTTGAATCCAATGTTTGAAAGATACTAACTTAATCATTGCTTCTCTGTTTTTCATTTCAGGAAGCTGCTTTAAGAAAAAAAGAAATCAGTAGAACACATGTGGGAGATAAAGACTACCTTGTTGCCATAGCAATGGGCTCCGATGTAACTGCAAAGTTACTTATAGTCTTAACATTGCATGGATGGATACAGATGTTTTCTAAATGAATGGCTAAAAACATACAGATGTCTGTTTATCTCAATTACTTCTGGCTTTTTTGTGTAAAGTGACATTTTTAAGAGGTGATCAGAAGTGGCAGAGGTTATGAAAGTTCATTTTTCTTTAACTCTGAAGCAGACAGTGCAAGTTTGTATACCAAGGCAAAAAAATCTCCTCAGGTAAGAGAAGATACATACACAATCAAAATGAAAGGCACATTTAAAATCACTTTCTGGCATTTATCCCCTCCCTGGAGGCTACTGTGATTTTACAGGTACAAAGCACTAGTGAAAGGAGATACTCTGTTTGCATGGAAATGACTTGTAGGGAGAACTATTGTGCTAGAATTATCTTAGCATCATTTTAAAGCATTCCCATTATAAACACAAACATAACCTCACCCGAAAAAGTTCTTTTTTACAGATGACTAGTGTACATTTTGTCACCTGGCATTAACAAAACAGAACATAGCACTGAGCCTACAGGCCTCTGAAAGGCTCTCCCCAACCATAAGCAACTCCCTGTCAGTGACCCCATGGGGTGCCTTGGCAAGGCTGTGGTGTTTGTAAAGCCAGGCTGGTTGGTTCGCTAGCTCTTCCTGGCAGACACAGGCGGGGGCACAGAAGGACTTCTATTATACAAATTTGCTGTGAAGCTTAAGTGACTAACATGGAATTTTTTCTTTTGTATGTAGATGATTTGTTTGATACTTTATAAGTTAATACCCATTATTTATTTGTTGTTTGTTTCCCTATGAGCTTATTTTCATAGTGGATTGAACGGTTGAGATAGAAAGATGAATAGTTTAATGATGCAATACTGCAGTGGAATTTGTGCCCACCCTTTTGAAAGACATATTTAGTATTTACTCAGTGTTGAATTCAGCCAACTAATATTTGAATTTTCTTCACTGAACTGGGCTATAGCTTGCCCTGAACACTGTTTCAAAATCAGGCTGTGGTACGTAAATGCATGCATATTTGGTAGATGGCAGCACTCTCCTATGGGGAAGGGAAAAAATTAGGTTATTCTTGGCTTAGTGGAAGTCAGTGTAGAATTCCTTAAACAGAAGTCAGTCTGAAGCATTTGAAAATAGCCGAATTGAGATGGGGAACTTCTGAGGTCCAGAAACTGAATTTTATCTTCAAGTTATGAAGAGAGTTCTGACTGCACGCTAAGGTATGTTGGGACTCTGTTCAGTCACCCTCTGTCTCTTGTTTAAGGCATTAACACGGTTGTCAAGATTAGAGCACTATTAATAGTCTCACATTAGCTTCTTCTAGGAAACAAGGCCAAGTTATTTGTTACTTCTACAATAGTGCTCGGCCCACAAGTGCCAACAGCCACCTGATACTTTTTAGAGTTAAGCATTAATGACGATTACTTACTTGTCTTTAGGCGGCTTAGATAAAACAGGTGAATATTTCAATGCCATTCTCCTACGTGTTCTGGAGAACCTCACTGGATCACTTGTGTAATATCTTCTTGCCTTGAGTGGTAGGGAATGGGTATTAGAGCCACACATCTGTCAAAGAAATGCTTACATTGGCATTATGCTGTAAGCTCAAATAATGCAAGACTGCAGAAGTAATATGGTGCTGCTGAACTTTGTTGTGACTAGATGTTATAAGACAGAGGCCCCATTGTACTGGGTGACCCAAGGGCTCTCAGAGCAGCTGGTCCATAGTCTCTGAGGCACAGCCCACTCCCTCCTCCCCCTGCAGCAGCACGGCTGAGCTACCCTGCTACACCAGGGCCCTGTAATCATGGTAGCTGTACGATAGGTAGAGAAGCACTGGGGTCAGGGTAGGTATCAGCTTGTGACTTGTTTCTGTGCTGCCAGCCCTGGGAGCTTTGGTGCTGCTCCTGCAGGGGGTGGCAGCTGTGATCAGGCACATTTTAAAGATATTCTATACTTGCTGTGCACAAGCTGAGGAGGGTCTTGGTTACACGGAGTATCAGGTATTTCAGTGTATATACAGTGAATCTTTTCTCTGTGTGCGTGTATACATATGAACACAATGGTATCCTATTTTCATTATAATAAAAAAATGGTTTCCAAAAGTTTTTTTCTTGAAAATTCTTGTAGAGACTATGAGATTGATATGAAGAGTGAAGGTATCTTAGCCATGATGATTTGTGCATGTGGGATCAGAAAGTTTGTTTTTTCTTACACAGATCCGATTAAGCTGTTTAACTCCTTTGCTAAAAAAAAAAAAATAATAAGCCAAATGTAGTTCATTACCATTTGCAAGGCTTTATTCTGAAAATTCGTGCTGGAAAGCACATAATTGAGTGCTTTGCTTTCAATTAAGCTCTTTGCCCATTTTGAAGATGTTTCAGCTCTAATTAAAGAGCTGAACAAAACATGTTGTTGCTTAGGTGATCTTGAAATCTTAAACATAGAACAACCTTCCCCCCTTGCCCCCACCCCACAAGACATCTTCATCTGAACTGTTTGATGATGCATCTTACAAAATGCCAAGAAGGACTTAATGAATTTTCTTTGATACTTTCCTAATCCAAGACAGAGACAAAGAACTCTAAATATCCTAACCAAACAAAAAAATCCCCAAAACAGCTCTGTGTACAAATCTACGAGTATTTGTTATCAGTTAACATGCAGTTTTTTGATTGCTGAAAGTAAAAAGTGCAGGTCTTAATGACTTGGCTTGATTTAAGAACATGCACAAAAGCAGTTACTGTTTACTGAACTGTGTCAGGTCTATCAGTTTCTGTGGCCCCGCTCATGCAGGTCCTGCATGACACTGCCAGCTGCCCCTTCAACAGAGGATCTCAGGCATACAGCAACCCACTTTGGACCACAGTGCCATGTGCTGCAAAAACCACTGGGTGTAAGTTCTGCCTGTACTATTCCTGGGGTCTCTCAAGGCCTTGCTTGTTACACATCAAGGCATCAGTCCACAGTGGTAGAATTCTACCATGGCTGGAAAGTCAAAGAGAGAACAAGCATTCAAAGCTGCAAGACTGACAGCATTCCAGGAACTGTGTGCTTGCCCATTATTTGGTAGTTTTTCTGCAAAGGACAGAGGCTTGCCCAGCAAAAACATACTCAGTTGCTCTTTTAGCTATTCTGTTAAGGTCTGGTCTGTGGGCTTCATGTACTGCTGGGTAACAATTTAGTCCATAATAACAGATTTCTTCAGGTCCTCAGAGATTTTTGAGAATTTACAGCTTAATTGCTAAAATGGAAACAGTCAAGATGTTCACTCATGTTCCTCATCAGACCTGCTGGAATAGGTCCTTGTTGCAAAAGGTTGCGAAAGGAGCATGAAAGGACTCTGAACACTCTTCCAGATGGAGTCTGTGAACAGCAGGACTGCTAAGGTGCTAAAGCTCCAGCATGGGGACAATCATCTCATCCTAGTTAAACACAAAGCAAAAATACTCACTATTACCCATTTATCTGTCTATCTGTAAGCACCATAGGACAGACACAGGCTGACTTTGTACCGTGTAGGAAATGTGACAGAGCATTGTTACTATTTACATTAGTAGAAAGCAAGGGAGAATTTCATGGCACTTTGTTTACTTGAAGTGTACTAAAACATCAGCAGCATTTCTGTGTTACCTTTCCGCTACTTGATCCAGTTTGCAAACAGGTGCTTTATGCTCCATATAACACCCATCCATTTGCTTTCGTTTGTCAACTGGAAAACAGAAAAAGCCAAAGCAATTTCTGGGCCAGGAAAGTAAATTTTTTCATTTGTCAGTCCAAGCAGGAAAGTTTTGGTTTTGCCACATTCAACACTAGTTGGCTCTCCTACTCCAGATTATTAATGATGCCCGGGAATTTAAGCTGAGTTCCTGTCCTCTTGGACTCTTGCCCGTGCTGCTTCTCACCCTTGTTGCTGGGTCACCCACTGCACTTAGCAGTGGGAAACACACAGCAGGCAGCTTGGCTTGGGGGATAACAGCAGGTTACAGGACTAATATGACGGCTTGCTTGAGGTGCTACAGCTGTTCAGAAGCAGCCAGTTGAACATCACCTCAAAGCCTGTGCTTTTAGTTTTCACATGTAATTCAACACAAAACCAGATTTTGATTTTTTTCAGGATGAAAAATACCCTCAGTACTGGAATTTTGTGGGATGCATGCCAATTTGGTTTTTTTAAAAAATCAATTCTACTGTCAGAACACCTAAGGACTATGTTTCTGTTTTAAATACACAAGCTGGAGTAAACTACACTTAAAGCCTGTCATTTTATAAGGCAACACCCTCTCACCAGTTCTTATTTATACAACCAAACCAACACAAAATTCTCCCTGTCTTGAATCACTGGAGATTGAAATGTTATTCAAAAGTCTCTTATTAAACACAAATCTGAGTTAGTGTTAACTGGAGTTGCAATTGCATCTCCACAGCTGATTACCAGATGGGGAAACTATGCCTTTCTGGAAAGGCTGACGTAGCTTGAACAGAAATGAAAGCAGGAACAATAATGGATACGGCCGTACATCAAAACTTTATGCAGTAACGCAGGCATGTGGCTGTATAAAAGATGGCAAGGGAAGAGGCAGACTCTCAGCCGTTAGCATACCAGCTGTCCCAAGAGTGAAAGACCTCTATCTACCCTTGGGAGACAGTTACAAGTAAATTTGCTCAGCTCCACCTAAAGAGCATTACACAGTGATTACACGATCTCTCATCCCAGAAAGGGAGGGGGCTCCAAAGTACTTCTAGCAGCAGCACAGAGCTCGAGTCTCCCCGCATGACCTACAGGTAACTGCTGGCTGAAGTTCACTGTTCGCAGTTCCAGTCATCTGCTCAGGAAGGGAGTGGCTGTTGTTCCCGTCCCTGCTTTCAGATGGGAAGATCAGAGGATTTTCATCTACAAAAATGCTTGATACAGTTCTCCAGTAAAACAGAGACTACTGCACGGTTTTTAAAATTTTCATCTTTTTATTGTTATTTATATTTTTGATTAAAAAAACCCCAACCAAACCAAAAAAATACCAGCAAAAATAATAATAACCCCACCCCCCTTCCCACACTAATTTTTTTACGGTTTGTTTTCTACCCACTCCCCTTAGGCGTGAATGGAAACCCACAGCCCTGGTGAGAAGGCAGTGTGGTTCTAAAGAGCTGCTCCATAAGGAGTTCTCACTTTGCCCTTCTCCCCACCACCCCAACATCTATAATGTCAGCTTACATACACCTGCTTTAAAAATATCAAACCAACCGACCGACCCCATACTGAAATATTCTCTCAAGGCATGCAGTGAACATAACTGGGAGCCTCATATGTGCAGAGAATGACCTTTCAAGAGAGTCAAATCTTCTGCATTACGAATATAGCTCCTGATGGGACATGTCATGTCAAACACAACACTGAATACACCAAGCTAACAGGAAGCAGAATCAGCAGGTAGATGACTTCAGAGTAAAGTTGATAGTATATGTTTTGGGGCTATCTCTCAGCTCACCACATGACTCCACTGACATTTTCCAAAGGACAAAGCACATAAAAGCTTTGCATTTACTTACCTGCCAAGAACAAAAGGAAATGGAAGCTGCTGGTAAAGCATTCAAAGCAGAGAACCAGTCCATGGTTTGCAGGCAGCACAAATCTGTCTCCACAAAGGGATCATTTAGCCTGGAAAGAAGGAAGACAGTCATGTTAGGAGCAACAAAAAGTAAATGAACAGGTTATTGGTTTTACGTTTTTTCTGTATAAGGAAAAGAAGAAACATCCCATAATTGCTATGGTTTTATAGACGTTGAAGCCAATAAGCCGCTCCTGGCTAAGTATTCTTAATATTGCTTTTTGGCGGGGCAGCTCAAAACTCTGACTCTTGCCCTGTCATGCCCTCTGCAACCTGCTGCTGCCACATCCAGAAAAGAGCAGGGAAGAAGGATTAAGTACAGCATATATATCTAGACAAAGAGGTTAACTGGAAAATTCTACTTCTGAAATATTAGTGAGGGTTGTGAGTGAGAATAGTTGAGGTTCTGCAGCTTCCCTGCTCAGTACCTATTTTGAGAACTGTCTTTTAGCAAGTACCCTCAACTGTCTGTGAAAAAACTTGTAAATCATCAACCATTCCTCTCCAGATGGAGCATTGCACAGTGTCTCACGTCATGATACAAAACCCTGATTAGCTGTGCTGACCAGTATGTTCCATAAACATATAACAAAACTTCCCACTGTTTAATTATTTGTGTGCAAAAAGGCAGATTATTTTACAACAACTTGGGCTGGCAGATCATGGGGAAAAAACCACAAGAAACCCCTGCAAAAATAGGAGACCTATTCAGCCTTGTAATATAGAAAACCAAAGATGCAAGTTCTTCGTCCCTTGTGTGAATCTCTCATGAACATTTTAAAAACCAGCTTTAGTTAACTAAGCCTCTTGATGCACAATGTCAAGATGGTTGTGCACAGTCGCAGTTCTGTCTTGGGAAATGAGGAACCTCAGATCTAGCAAAGATCAGTCAACAAGCAGATCACATATTCAGGGACCAAATTTGAAACCCAAAAGTGTTTATCTAGTTTTAAACGTCAGACCATGCAAAAATCCATATGCTATTAATTCTGAAAAACAGACCCTGTACAGCAAAAGACAATTACTTACTCTTTGAAAGGATTATCTTACGATGATCAGCTCTCTCACACAGCTGGAGTTACTCGATCTTTTCAGGACTTTTACTGACCTGCACCATGCTTGCCTCAAAACCCTGCCACTTCAAGCTTTCTTCCCTGTAGTTACTGAAAACAGTATCAAAGGGCTTCATCTTGGAACAGCCTAATTAGAACTTTGTTCAAATTAAAAAGGCCTTCAACCCAGCCCACTGGCAACAGCAATAATAACTGCTCTACATCTATGGCAATTGATTTCCACTTCATTATGCTTTTGGGGGTGGGAAGAAGGGGCAAGACAAAAGGAGAAAAACAGACGAAAGACACAGCTGGCTACAATTTTGGTCAGCATCAAGAAGTCAGAAACAAAAGTCTATGTGAAACTGTAGAATGGAAAGCAAGCAGTCCTCTCCACCTCTGGTTTTAAAGGTTTTTACTAGGGGTAGGACAAAGGATAGATATATTTTCACAATAGGAGTAAAACCAGCAGAGTTCTTAGAGCTTGAGAGGAGGCCTGGAAGAATATTTCCACTGTGGGACATGAGATACTCTAGAAAATACTCATTTCAACTTTGTGTCCACTTGGTATGTGCACTGAAACATCTGCTGTTTTTTCCACACACAGAGCATGGTAAAGTTGAATTAAAAAACCTAAACTCTGTAATGAGTGATGAAATGAACTAGAGCCAAGGCAAAGAATACCTTCAAACTGGGGGAGGAAGGGCTGAGGGGAAGAGTACTCGAGTTTCTTACTAGTGCCAAAACTCAAAATTTGACATCTCTCTACCTTTACATATTTTTCCACGAACATATAAAGAAAAAGCAAATGTTGGTTTCAGTATTTTTTTTTTTTTTCAAAACAGACTGTCCTGCCTTGATTTCCCAATGAACTTTTCTATTTTTATTATCCCTTATATACAATTACTGCATGCTTAGACGTCTATCACCAAGCTCCAATCCTGCATGTCGCTACGGCAAAAGTTTTACCTCCAGCAGATTCCAGATACCACTTTGTCTCTAAACTTCCTTTATTCTGAGGGTGAGAACAGAGTGTCCTCCTGTCCATTGGAGTCTTGTCCAGTCATGTCCTCATTTTCAATCTTTCTGCAATAAAATATTTCAAGAGCTTTTTCCAAAGCAGGTGTAATGGGTTTTGTTTTGTTTTTAAAATCAAAATGCAGCAGAGGATCTCACTAAGATAAAGGATTATTCTACTGATAACTGTTTAAGATGCTAGATGTATAAAACCTGTCTCATATTCATTCCAACTGAAGAACATAGCTGACAGTCTGCACCTCCATACCTGTTGACGTGGAGCAGAGATGGTACACTTTCTCCACTTTTTATGGTACTAAAAGATGACCAAATAACCATGTCTAGAGTCTCATTCTCCATCCCAAGAAGCAATAAGAGATGTATCAGCCTACTCTAGTCACAAGGTTTTTGGTTGACTCCAACTAAATCTCATTTGCAGCTGCCTTCAAAATACCATATGGACATATATGATTCTCCTGAGCATCAACAAGAAAGCCAAAAGCAATCACAGCCTTCCAAGCAACTGTCAGCTCAGTAAAGTTGCCAGATAATATGTGGGCCACAAACAGTCAACATTATACTAAAAAGGAACACTGTTAGCTTAGCTTGGATTTAGGCCAATGTTGTACATGTAAGGATCCTGTGCAGGGTAGCACAGACTGAAGTTCAGTTTAGGTTAATTTGTGTTCTTGGGTAAGCTATTCTACATGGACTATGAGGCCACTCAGGCTGTGCTCAGCGCTGAGCTAGTGCATGATAAAGCTGGCTCCAAGCTGCACATAGGACAATACAAGTGATGGTTGATCTACTGCCTTGATCAGCAACAGCACTCTGGAAAACCAGGGTAGCAGCAGCAACTGATGGAGCAGCTGGCAATTGCCGGCCTGGAAAGGATCATCCCACAGGGGCAGCGAGCGTCCCCCTCTTCATTGCATCTGCATTAGCAGTGAGTGTCCCCCTATCCACACCTTCCCATGAGTAGGCAGGCGAAGCCCACTCCCCCAGTGACTACAGGGCAGTTCAGTTTGGCTGAGAAGTGGTGCACTAGCTTTGGTGGATGCTACGTTTTTGTGGGTACTCACTCCCGGTACACTCTCAGCACTGTGCTGGTTCTACAGATGGGGCAGGCTGTAAGAGTGTTTGGGCACTGCTCACTGTCAAGGATGGTAACACTGAAACAAACTGACATTTTCCATTGTCTTCTGAGCAGACAGAACCACAAAGATAAAAGTGTTCTCTGGTTTCAGGGTCTGAGGACAGCTCTCATAGCTTACTATAGGAACTGGTTCCATAACTGACTGCTCTGCAGAAGATATTAACTACTGGTCCAGTCTTTACTTCTTAAAGGAAGACTGAATAAATGCAGTCTCATTCAAAGTGTCAGCATAAGCTTTTTCTTGCTTTGAAAATATTTCTTTAAATCATGGTGGAACGCTTAAGCCTATAACGTCTAATAAGCAACGTGTCAATTCAGATAATGACACTTCTAAAAATCTACTGCAAGGTATTTCTTAAGATTTAAAGCTTCTGGTTCTATTTCTTTATCCATAAATGGTATTTCTTGGCATGCTTTAATAATATAACACATTCCTCAGAGGACAGAGCTGTTCAGTGAAACAGCCTTAATTCAAGCACTAGTGTTTTGCACCTACCATTGCAATGTCTGAAGCAGAAGCTGTTTCAGTGTTGATGCAGTAATATTAAACTTGTTCTCATACTACAATCAAATTAAACATGCTTCAGTCCTGTTCTAGAGGCAGTGTGTTGAAATAAGGGTTCTTTCTGTGAAAAGCTGACTGAATATTCCCCTCTGGACATTTACTAGTCTGAAGAACGTCCAGCCATTGACTCCCTAACCGTGATCTATGGCTCCAGAGTTGATCAGTGGCCAGACTCAAAATCTTGTGGTCTAGATAAACTTGCTCAACATTGATCTTTTCCTTTCCCAACTCCCACCAAAACTGCCACCCACTCACACAGGCACAGAGATCCAATCTTTCATATCCTCCCCATGTCTTAAATAAGCCATGCTCCCAGAACCTCAGAACAGTCTCATCTCAGTCTGGTAGATTCTTGTCAGCAGTAACAATAAGCACCAGACATCATAATAATGATAATAATTAGATATTATCCACCAGAACACTTATCACAAGTTACCACAGTTATCTGCAGTTTGCCTCTCTGCTGAGGCTACCAGTCTGTATTCACTGGAGAATGTGATGAGATGACCAACTCATTTCACAATTAATTTCCTGGTTGGCACTGAATCTCAGGAACACTCACATAAAAAAATACAAACCCAAATACTCCAAGCTACATTTCTTCTGAACATTGTCCACATAAATAAGCACAGACATTAATGAAAGAGAGATGTCAACACTCAAAGGCGTTGAAAATTATTTTAGGAGTAATGAATGCTTTGGGGATTAACAGTACCATATGGTGCCTTTCACCTCCAACTTACTGGTACAAATCCAGCTAGAGCAGCATGGATAAAAACCTTAACCATCTGGTGACTTACTGCTTTATGGACAATAAACAGGTGTTTGTATTTCTCACACACACAAAATCTCCCACCATAACTGGAAGTCTTGTTGGCTTTCTCAGTAGAGAGATCAAAGAGTCTATTTATACAAGGAGCATGGACAGCTGAATGCCAAATACTACCATCACCAACTACCAGCAATTAAAATATGATCTAACAGTGTTTCCAGCAACATCATTATCCAGGGAACAGGAGGATTTATCGCTTTCAAGCTGGACTGCTGCTTTCGCCTCTACAAATACTCCAAAGCAGCAGGTGTAACAATATTCTCCTTCCCTCCACACTTTATCTTGCTTCTATTCTTAGACCACCACTGCTATGACAACACTACTATATAATATTTCACATTTAGCAGCCATCACATCATCCTTAACAAGCATGCTTGAAATAATCAGCATCCACACCTCAGTGAGTTCATTTGAACATTATCCTTTTTTATTCAAGAATACTGTCTGAATTTGAGCTACCTGGTTTGTTTATAAATGTTCCAATTTCTTCCTATGAGTTAAAAAATATTTTTGGGGTTTAATTATTACTGTTGTATGAAACATGGAAGCAGTTAATGTTAGTTTTAAACTTAATAGCAACAGCTACATAAATATACTCAGTTTCCTCTTTTCGATTAATGTGGTGATCATTTTTGTATAGCACAATTTACTGGCTGCTTAACACAACTTATCTTTGTCAATGGCATATGGGAGCTTCTCTGGATATCTCAAGACTGGACTAGTCAGAAGATTATTTGTTTGCCTTCTTTAAAGCTCTGTCTTTATCCTGGAGCAAGTGGGGTTTTTTGGCTAAGGCTGGAGGCAGCTACTTTCACATCATGTAATGACCAGGAGCACAAATCACATCAGAGAAATCTCTTAAGTTTCCTTGGTAAATCTGCACCTGTTGTTTTGTAGCCTCTTAATCAAAAAAAATCCAGTAAGTATTCTTATTTCATTACCCCATATGCACTTTCCACACTACAGATCAAAGGCATGCTATTGCAGACCAGAGATACTGTATTATTCCTCCTTTGACTGTTTTATCGGTATGATTAACATGCATCAAGTAAGACTAAGCTTGAAAGAGCTAAAAGAGATTTGTTAAACCAAAGACCTGCCAGAAACATCATCCTACAAATCATATTTTGTCTCTTTGTTCACCAGTGACACCAGCTCCCTGGCCTGACCACCTGTGTCTGGATGTATTGCCTGGCAGGGCTCCCCAGGAAAAAAAATCATGCATCTGCTAGACTTTGCCAGGTATCTTGGAGGTTTTATCTTTACTCTGCCAAATACACACATGCTAAAAGAAAGTATCAGTGAATATTAACTGGCTAAATATTCAGGGCCCAAAGTGGCTCCGTATAACAGAGAACAGTTTGCATTACTTCAAAGCCACCAAGCTCCAGGCCCTAGTTTAAATACAGTGTGTGCCTAGGTCTCCACAATAACTTCTCCATTCACTTTCAGTTCTTGTACACTAGCGATTATACAGCTCCTGAACCACAGTGGAAGTCTTGAGTGAATTAATGCACAAGGTGTCGAGGGGAGCTCACCCCAAAACTAAGTGCAATGTGTAAACAATGAGTCAAGAACCTTAAAACGACCAGAAAGTGCCCAGGTCCAGATATTGCCATGTCAGAGCAGACTTGTTAGAGGGTGACATCACAGTGGGTGAGGTCAAAGCAGGTGAGGTCATAGTAGGTAACGTCACAGAGGGTGATATCCCAGAAGGAGATATCCCAGATGGAGACGACTTAGGGGCAGGCTTGTTAGAGGGAGGCAAAATAGTGGAGATGTCATAGGGGAAGGTGAGGGAGGGTTGTCTCGCTCAAACCAGTGTACCTCCAAGGCCCCACATAGT
>WEIS01071194.1:0-19516 GCA_013389965.1 Todus mexicanus | reverse complement strand
TTTTTCCACTGAGATCAAAAACTGAAGAACCACCCACCAGCTTTTAAGAGCTATGGACACTATGCACATTTGGTTTTCCAGTACATCTGATCATTATGAATACAGTATATTATATAGAGGCCCATGTACAACTTCAAAGAAAATATACTGTTGCTCACAAAAAGTGCATTATGTCCATACAGAATCTGCATTTTTTAAAAATGTCTTTCATTGCCTCAATTTCATCAACAGCAATTTTATTCATTCAGATTCTGTGCATTAGCTTAGTGTGACTTTCTTGGTCCCCTTTGATGATCCCTGTTGTAACTTTCCAAAGCATGTAAAAGGCAAGAAGTGAAGGAAGGAGTGTCAGAATAATTAAATCTCTTCACTGAAAGGCAACAATTCCTCAAGCCAGTAATACAAAGGAGGTCCAAAATACAAATTTTCCTACATAAATGTCATATTTACTCTACAAATAAATGTTGTGCTAATCTAACTGCACTTACTCTGAAGTCTTTTAACTTCCTTGTGTTCATCTGTGAAAGCATTTACCCAGTAAAATATCTAACAGTGCTTTAAGATAACATTTTTGCGTTGCTCCTGATTTAGAAAAAAATATATTCCTAAACCAAGGTCTTCCCCCTCCTTTTTATGTAACTGGTTGCTTCTCCAGTAGAGTGAACTTTTCATGAAAGCTAGACTATAATTGAGTCTTCTTTCAAGTCTTTAACACTTTTTAAAATTCATGAATTCTCTTATCATTTTTCAGCAAAGCAAAGTATTTCCAAATCCTTCTTTAACTTTAATGTTTAATACTAGCACATCTTAAATGTTACAGAAATAGAGTGGAATAAATTTTCACTTAGAAAGTGTTTAACTGATGATGAATTTTACTGCTAGGAACAAGTTAGTGTCACTGTTAACTGTGTTTGGTTACCTGTCACAGAGCTGTCTAGATTGTCCATACTGGAGCCTGGAGTATGCTCTAGACCTCTTAGTGGCCTACTAATTTCTACAGTTTCTTCTTCAATATCATCATCATCATCATCATCATCTGGAACATCTGTTTCCAAATCTGAAATTAGGTTTCCAGATACATATCCTAGGGGTGGAACTGGAGCCTGAGGAGGTTGTGTATTGCTTTGGATATGCCTACACAAACAAAGAGGAAAACATCATCAGAATGGATGAGACTTTGTACCCATGGTAGACAGAAGAGCCCTGATGTAGATTTACTAAACATGCTTGTTAGGTTAAACTCAAGAAAATTCAGTTCAGTTATACACTATAGCTTCCAATACCAGAATACCTGCACACTTGCCACTCTTAAATATACTTCTTGTCCTATAAAATGGGTAAGGTCAAGATTGTCCTTTTATTTACAGATGAGGAACAATATACAGAGGTTACATAAATCAGATGGGAAGTCCATGGTAAAGCACAAATCTGAATCGCAGCCTAGCTTATAAGTGTCTTAGCTTATATTCCACCTTGCAAATCACATGTTGAGCCAAAATTAAATTTAATTCCTTCTGCTTAAACAGATTCAATGCCCTTAAGTAGAAGTCACCCTAAAGAGGAGGAAATGACTAGTAGGACAGAAGAAATTTTCAAGTCCAATGAACCCATTATCAGTGAGGCCTTTTTATTTTGCTTTATTGCAAGTAGTTTATTTTATTTAATTGCAGCAGTATTAGGGCATGCATGTGTGAAATTACCACATGCAGCAATCACAATTAAAAAAAAAAAAAGAAAAAGATTAAAAAACACCCACAGGATAGCAAAATGGTCAAAGGAAAACACAAAATGCAGAGTTTCATTTGTGTGATCTCTAAGAGGTTAGAGTAGAAAAGAACAACCATCAGCTTTCAGTACAGCATTCTCCACAGCACTACTGGTACACAGCAAGCTGTGCTGGGGGACCCAGGCCTGACTGATCTTAACATAAGAGCATGTACCATGCTTGAAATTGCTAACTTAGGCATGTGGGAATCCTTGGGTGGCTGTTCAAGAGGTGCTGTGATGTAATTTGAATCGGCAGCACCCTGGATGTGATCCAGGATTCTGCTGGTCTCTTGCTTGGACATCAGCATAACAGAAAAAAAATACAACTGTCACTTGTTTGCTTTCTTAGCTCTAATATATCTGCAGTGAAAACTTTGTGCTGTATTAATGCTTGCATTTGATAAATGCAGTAATCCTCTTTATTCAAAGCGTTTTGTTGTGTTTTTTTTTCATAATGTAAAACTATAGGATCTGAGAATGTCATGGTAAATGCAATGTACCACTGGAATCTCTCTCCACCTTGACCTAGGTTTTCCTGAAGCTTCTTTGCAGAGCAAATGCTTCCCTTCTAATATACAATCCCCTTCTGATTAGCAATTCTTGAATACTTTTCTGCCTGGACCCCATGTTCTTAGCTATGCAGTGCTCAAAACACTGTGTTGCAGGGCAGTAACATCTAACCAACCCTCAATAAACAGTGTGATTAGCTCCAATCAAGCAAAATACTTAAGTATATGCTTAATGTTAAGCATGTGATAGAACAATTGAAGTAAATTTCTCATGTACTTGTAGTTAAGCATATACTTAAGTGATTTGCTGGATCGAGGCCATAATTATTATATACTTTTCCAGTAATCTCTAATGTACTCTTTCCTAAATTTCTAGTTGGCTGGTCTATATTTCTCCTCTGTTACTCCTGCCAGTAACCTATCTGACAGGTCTCATCTTGCTTGATTTTTTTCTCCTCTTTAAACTGGACAGATTAACTCTGTGAAAAGAAAACTAAGAGATGTTCCTTCACACTTAAGACAATGGAGGACTTTCCACTGACTTTGAACAGTATCTGATGAACAGCATCATATATCCAGACAAACAATACTAAAGCATTAAACAATTCCATGTCAGAATTCCTGCAAAAATCACTTGCAAACTTCATTTATCCCAAAACCAGTTGTAAAATCCTAGTATGAAAAAAGGTTATCTCCTTTTTTTTTTTTTCAAAGTTTCAGACTGAATTACTGTGACCTTACACAAGAGCAATGTTAAAATCTGTATATTCCTAAGTACATTTTGAAAGTTCCCAATCAATTTTTGTTCCTCCAAAAAGGGAGCAAGACCTTTCCTGCCAGCTGAAAGAGGCTTTGCTACAGAGTCCTCGTATGTTATCTGCTCCCAGACTGGCACCCATGGTTTGTAGGGCATAGAAAAGGTAACAGCTGCAAAATGCAGCAGTGATTGACTACACAGACAGGGCAGACATCTGCCTGCTGGCTCACAAGTCAGCTACCTTCAATCGTCCAGGTCTAGCTGCTGCCTGGGATTTGGGTCTATCCCACAGGCAGGCTGGGGTCTGTGCCTGGCAGCCTTAGCACTGCAGTGGAACCAAAGTACCCTGTTGATTGCATGCAGATTGCAAACAAGCCTCGAGGCTTCGATGCTGTCCAGGGAAAACAGCTGGCTTTGATTTGGCATTGCCTGTCTACCTGCCTGATCTATTTATGGTAGCTCAAGCTGAATAACTTTGTGGCTCTATTTACCAGCGAAGAAAGGCTGCTTCTCCGCTGGCAGCGCGCCATTCAGTAACTAGCTCTGCTCCTCTCCTCTGAGATTAGCAGGCTTTGTCTGGGTAGAAAAGTTGTAAAAGGACAACTGCTGCTTAGGGAACATCCAGAAAGCAACTGACCTTCACCGTATACCCAGCCTGGTGCAGTTGACAAGTTCTTTTTCAGTCCCTGAAGAGACAGCTTCTGTTTATTTTGCACGGGAAATGTTACTGTGGTATTTGCTTGCTCTTCCTTTACATACACCTAAAGCACTTAAAAATGCTAGATCCATTTCGTAAATACTAACGACTTCCTTTCTGCTATTTCTGACTTTTTCCCCATGAATCAGAATTTTTTATGGTATTTCAAACTATACTCAGAGATGCAAATGCTTCATTCTCACGGGACACAGGGTAAAAAGCTATTACATTGCTATTTCAAGTGACTAGCATTATTTTAATCAGGAATTCAGAACCTCATATTTTTGAAAATCTTACAAAAGTTAATTGTATAGAAGTTGTCAGTAGGTGAGTGCTAACTACTTAAATATACATAAAATTCCAGAGGAATATTATTTTTATGTCTTTTTAGCCAAGAATTAACATATTACCAAGCATGGTTTAAAAAAGACCTACTAATGTTTAAGGCCTTCACACTGCAGATATAGTTTTGCTAATTCTTCATTTTGCTGCTTTGGAAACCTTAGCCTGAAATGTTGTTGAACGCAGTCGATATTTATGTAATCAAGGAATAAATTATTATTATGCTTTCATTTCCCAGACCGCAGGTGCCCCCTTCAAACATTTACCATGTCTGCTTTGCTATATCAAACTGGTAAGCCCTTGTTAATTCATCAAGGTGGGCTTGCAGCATTGGCTGCATCTCCTCTCGTGGAGAAGGTGTGAGGGTTGCAGTTGACTGTTGCCCGAAGGAGATCGCAGGTGATGAAGCTACTCCTCGCACAGGGGGTGTGGGAACACGATCATCATCTTCTTCAAGCTCATCCTCCATTCCCTGATGTAAGTAGGTCTGAACTGGCAAAGGCGGACACCAACCATCACTGTCATATCTAAAATAAAAACCAAGTAAACTTAGTATATATCAAATCCCACCTCCACTGTGCAGTAGAGGGTATACAGGATTTCTGATACAGGTTGACTCCTCAAACATAGTGTAAGCTTTAACATTTATTGAAAATAGGAACGTAACTGCTTAAATTCTCCTTACAGAGTCTGCTTAATTTTTCTTACAACAGTTAAGCAACTTGAAGATGTGTAACAAAACACCGATCCATTATCACATTTGTTTATGATGATTAGATAATGTTACACCACAATCAAGAACAAAAATGAACTAACCCACTTGCTGGATCATTAACCTAGAAGAATGCATGAAGATTGACCTAGACATGAAAATAGCAGCAATCTTAAAAGGCAGAGAGAGCTTTATGTAGCTGAACGTACACACTTTCTTACTCCCATCCTCCCCTTTATTTGTCTATATATGCACTATTTGTTTTTATTTTGTAGCTTAAATAAAAACCTACATTTTCCACATACATTCTGATTTTTCCTCACTCTATATAGATATTTACTACTGTGTGTAATATATTCATGTTGCAGGTTGCAGCAGCACTGATACGCTATGTCACACCACAGGCTGATAAGATACATTGGCATGCTTGTTGACAGCAGCCTACTTCCTAACCAATCTTTACTGGGACTTACCTAGACAGTGCTAAATTTATGAACACTTTCAACACACTTGCCCAAAGTAAATGAAAAGATTTATGAGTACTAAATTATTCTCTCTTCACATATAAAGGATGTTCTGACAGGTTTTTGTGGTTCAGTTTTTAGTCTTCTACCAAAGGTGTAAAAGGTGATGCTACCTCTGACCAGGGCTAGACACAGAAGGCTTTCCTATGCAAGCTTTAAGAGCAGTTCAATCCTTTTCTGCTCTGCCCTCATCACAGGACCTTCCAGTTCAGTGTTGTACTACAGTATCATCCCAGGATCCTGTCCCTTAGAGACACCAACATCACTCAAGATACATGGGCCCTGGTGACTGTGGTCATTCCCTGTGCACTATCTTCCCAGAATAATTCCCTAATCTGAATTCAATTTTACTTGTGCACAGTTCTGCTGATGATCACACTACTCAAATCTCAACATCATCTACTCTTCCCATCTTCAAAACATCCAGTCAATCTGCAGTCCCAGAGTATTCCAAAATACCTCAGGTCAGACAGTTCTTCACAAAAGGCAACCAGACAACAAAAGTTCTCACAGCTCCTTCACTGTCAGACCATCTCACACTCTGAAGGCCATTCCCCAAGCATCATCTAAGTCGCTTTACCTTCATTTACCCTTCAGGGACTGTTGATAAGCTACACCCCTTGTGTCTGCAATGCATGCAAGCAATACATTGTGTTATAGAATTTATTTATCAAACCAGTTAAAAAATACTTAATTAAGGCTCTGGATTTGGAAAGAAGAAATCAGCAACTTCCCAGAGAAAAATGAATCATTGCTAATTTTCTCAAGTGGCAAGCTGAGGTACAAAAAGGCTTGGAACACTGAGACAGAGAAGTTTCAAAACCTGTATCGTTAACTGAACATTTACTTGAAGCAAACCCCAAAGATTTCTAAAATTAACCAAATTGCTTTTTCCTTGTCCAGAAGTCTGCAGTCTGTATTTAAAAGTACAGATTCAGGGTAAATAAAACAACGTGACTTAATCATTTGAGAGTCTGTGGAAGATGTATCTTGTAATTAAGGCCAGCATTACTTTAAATCTATATCTAGATATAACCATATATAGATACACAAACATACATTTGTGTATAGAGGTGCAACTAGATGCTGCATCTTAACACTTGTATTTTAGGAGCCTTTGAGGAAATGATCATTTCCATTTTCATAATACAGAGATTTAAGAAAATATTATATGATACATATTCAGTTCCTTAGGAGACAATTAAGATATAACTAGCTTTCATTTGTCTTTCCTTGCAATATTCACTCATGACATTGCCACCCAAGGGTGAAGGAATCATCCTAACTCATGCTACTAAAAATGTACACTGCAACAGCTCTATCCGTTACATTTACTTTCTCAACCTAATGCTTTGGTATAATCGTTGCTTCTTTAAAAGGGACAGGGCAGAAGGATACTCCTTAGTGAATTTTCAGTAATTCACAGATGAGCTTTGGATGTGCTCACCTTTTGACCCTACTTGCTTGAATTCCCAAAATATTCAGCTTGCTAGTAAAAAAGATTTCTTAGTAAAAGGATTCTACACGAGTACTGTATCTTTACTTAGATTTTGTTTGAAATGGAAAGGAGCCTAAACCTGAAGTTCAGAACATCGAGATTTAAGATTTCAGGTACAAGAACCTATGTCTTCATAATGTATGATGTGTGAAAAGCCACCAGTTCTAACCTGTATTTAAAAACCAAAACAAAACCTGATGAAAAAAGCTACCAAACCTAACAAGACTATATAGTAACTACGTCACGTAACTGACACTTATTGAAACTTCTGAAACTAGCATGGCAAATATTGATCACATCCATGTGTTTTTTGGTCTTCTGAGTAAATATAACCTGGCGAAAATGTGCACAACCTTTTTCAAATACTTCTTATTAAAATCTAAGCAATATAACTTCACTAGGGAACTCTGATAGTAATTTCATGAAAACTAAGTCTCTAAATAAGTTCTGGTTAGCAAACACATCTATCTACGTTTCTAATAATTTTTATTCTATTCTCAGAATTTTTATTCTATAGTAAACTTTTGCTGTTAGGAAGCTTGGTTCATTACGCTGATAACTTTTTTTTCTTTCAGAATGGAAAATAGATGTAATAGATAAAGGGCACATTCTATAACAATTCTGTTTCATTATACACACTGCTGCAACAAAAACCCCTTCCCTCTCTAGAGGGAAATCCAAAAAAGATTTTTTGATATAAAAGGTATTACCTTCTTTACTTATTCCCAAACCAGAAAATGACTATCAAATGCATTGACATCCAGCAACTAATATTCCATTTTAAGGTGGAATCAACAGTAAGAAATAAAAATAACCAGTGATAACAATGTGAAGACTGCTTTTACTTGGGCTAGTTTAAGATCGGGCATATTATTGGTGAAAAAATATAAGTAGATGATAATGAGGAAGTAATCAGCATTTCCTTACAGTCAAGTTTATTAGATCAAAAAAAAAGTAAAAACATCTTTTCTGAAAAGGGGGGAAAAAGAACATGATGGATTGGGACCTTCTACAGGAAAAGAGAAACTTCAAAGACTGTGGTATATACAAGGTAAAATTAAGGAAAATAACAAAGAACTAGTACAGAGTTTGTAGAACATCACAAAAAAGGTGAAAGTTTCACAGGAATAAGCTTGCTAGGGTAACAACAGTATAAACAGACTTTCTGCATATGTTTAATAGGAATTTAAGACATCTCCAAAGCTACCACGTTTATAAAATGGCTGCTTGGATTAACATGTTCACCTTTCCTTATGTGTGTTGCAGTTCATGGAAAAATAGAGGTGATTGCAACCCTCAATTCTTCTGGGCAGAAGATGGTAGACAGAACTAAGAGTAGGGGTTTTTTTTTGTTTTGGGGTTTTTTTTCATCCTTATCTATGATCGTCAGGTGACTTTTTTTCACTTGCTGCTATTTTTGGACTTTGTTTTACAATTTATAAGCTGATAGGCCACCAGTGTTAATTTCTAGTAAGCAAAATTAGCTGTTAAAATTATTTGGTTTATTTGGAATACCCATGCCAATGAAACTCACACTTGAATTCAAGAGTTATAGGAAGACATGCACAGAAATGAAAGTCTCTGATTAGACACTAGCTTTCTTATTGTATTGCTTCAAACATTCATCTTTTGCTTCACATTGTGAGAACTTTATTAAAGTCTTCAGTTGTTCTGACTGGAAGTTCATTTTTTTCAATTGTAACTCACAGTAGAATTACATCTGTATGTAATTAATTCTAAAATTAAAACACATTGAACGTGTCATACATAGTATATATCAAAGCAAATCAAGAAAAATAAAACCATTTTAAAAAATTGCTTGCTTTTTCTTTTTACCCAGTATATCAATACTAAAGGCAACATAACAAAGGCCGTCTATGATTCATTCCATTTTAGCATGATGAAAACCATAGAAAGAAGATCAACCCCTGAATACAAAACATCTGTTAGTGTTGGATACATCCTCAGGAAGTATGGGCACTGAAGATTCATTGGGTTCAGTGAACTTGGTTGCAAATTACTGCAGCTCAAGGCTGATATTGTTAGCCTAATAGTTTTTGTTTGTTTGTTTGTTTGTTCAAATGTACATTACAAGGTTTTGTTACAACCACTATTAATGAGATATTACATAAAAGAGAGAAGAGTAATTCAAAAGATAATCAGAAGAGAAACTAAGTCTGAATTGTGAGGAATCTGGAAAGCTGGTGATTAACTTATCCTTAAATAACCAGAGTTGTCTTGGTGGCCAACATTATTCCTTCCAGCTAAGTAACAGGTACTTTATGTAACTGAGGAGTCAAGCCCTCTGTCACATGGGATTCCACTAGAAGGTATTTCCATTTACCTTTTATGTTATTTCATTGTCGAGAAAGAAAATCCAAGTTATTTGTCTTCTATAGTATAGTAATTTTAGTGAAATGGCTGCAAATGTGTTTTAAGGATATAAACTGATAAAGACAAATATTATATGGTGAAATCATCTTAAATTTATTTTATAATTTTATAATGGAATACAGAACATAATGAGCATATGCACTTTTTGCCTTGAGATTTAAACAGCACTGGCAATCAGTAATGTTATTCATTTTCCCTTATATTTGCTTTAGAATTCTAATGCAACCTGAATGGACCTTCGGTTAGTTACTGTTCTTTTTAAGGCTTGAAGGACTTGGCATAAGATTGGTGTAAATATTAATATTTAATTCCTCTAATTTTAATCATAAAAGTAGTGATGATACATTTATGCTTACAAGAGAGATAACACTTGAAATACTTTTATTCAGTAAAGCTATTACAATGATTTTTAAAACATATATTTCATCCTTAGGAAATACTGATTAATCTGTGTATTTAAACAGGCAGAAATTTGTCCTCCACAGAACAATGATTTGCAAAGGCTCCAACAGAGCTGACCACAGTAAGCTATTTTTCTGTATACACTGGTTTTCCTCCAGAGTTTGATAACCTGGTAGTCCATATAATTTCACCTTACAAAAACCATTCCATAATTGCAGGAAATGTCTCTTTCCTCTCACTTTGTGCTTTTTGTGTGATTTTGTGTCCTTGAGAAGAAGTTTAAGTTATGCAAAAATAAGTGTAAGGTTCCAGAAACTCAAGAACTGCTTAAATAATTTTAAAAGGCCTATAAATAGCATGCCTTCCTGAACTGTGAAATTTCTTCTAAGACCTGATGAGAAGATTATTATCCACTAGTTGATCTTCTAAAATTAATCCAATTTAGTGTGGAGTTTTTTGTCCTGATGGCTTTAATATTTTTAAACATCAAAGCAGTGAAAAAATACAAGAAGCCAGGTTATGTCATCCTTACTCGCTCTGAGTCTCGTCATCCTCAAGCAGTCCCAAAATAATTCAGTTAGGCTAGATGTGAAGTGAGATACTTCTGAGCATGAGTAAGCAGAGAAGCCCTACGTGATGACGAAGCAAAGTCAATTTTATTTCCATCTTCAGTCACTATTGAGAGAAAGCTACGCAAACATTCCTCCTTCATAGCCTTGCATAAGTCTATAGGATAAGGTGTTCTCTCTTTTTTGTATTAAACAAAACAGAACAATATTGTCACTTAGCAAATGTTTTTTAAAAATAAAAAAGGCTCATCTCTGCAAACCACAGATTTTTCTTCAAATTACAAAGATAAAAAATTACCCTGCTTCTTGCTGATCCACCCCATAGTGTTCCAGCTCTGTGCCTGGAAGTGGCTGCACGGGAGGGGGTGGGAGGGGAACACTGGCCCAGTTTGAACCATTATTTTTCTGGGGTTTGGCAGTATTTTTGTTTTTCTTCTTTTTCCCTCCTTTGCCACCTGCAAATCCAAAAAGAAAATTAAAATGTTAGAGATACACTGTGGCGAAAAAAAGTCTAGCTATTTACATTTCTTTGAAATAATTCTGATTCCAGATGGCATGCACCGAAAAAGGAGATGTATTTATATCTCAGTAGAATCAGCATCAATGTACTAATGCTGTTACTAGATTATAAATAATGACAGACTGGAAAAATATTCTGAATAATTGCTGAAAATCATGTCTTTTTAAAACACCATACATTTGCACCACAGTAGTGCACAAACAAAAAAAAGACATCTTTTTGCTGTGTAAGAAATATATTTACTGATTCATTTATATCCGTTTTATGATTTGTTGAATTCACTGTTAGATAAAAATATAATAGACCTTAACAAATTATTTCAAATTTCAGATTCTGATGTGCTTGTAAAATTGTTTTGCATAATCATGTCCTGTGGAAAACACAGAGGTTAAGGACACAATCTAAAAAAATAAAAATAAAGTTCATTAGACTCAGTATCTTTCACCCAGAATGAGAAGTGCAAATTGACAAAACAACTGTGGATAGGAATTTACTAAGTGCCATTTTTTAAACCATCAGGAAGTCATCTGCAATGTTTTAGGTCTGTTTCACAGGATTCAAATACCTTGTACCACTATGGAGAAGAGGATCTATTTCTGATGTACAGCTCTAATGGAGAAGGTTAGTAGAAATGAAGTGAGCATTGCATTTTGCTTAAGCCCTCTTATCGTCCTTGTACCCACTTCTCCAGTTGAGATGCTTCCATTTGTGGGAAGGTGATCTTACAGAGAAAGCTCTCATCCCATTTGTTTCGCTTTTATTTTGCCCTCACTCCTTTTTCTTGTCATGAATTCATTAAGAGAAAGAATGGCACAAGATTTCAAATCCCTTGACTGCTTGAAGATCCATCTATTTATTACCATTTTGTTGTGGCATTCAAACTGTCTGGACTGTTGGATGGAAGAATGGTTTGTCATATGCTTTTTCGGTGGGGTACCCAGCTGGCAGTCACTTGGAAAGCACAGTCTAATCCATTTTACCCACTGACATCTCTTGCTGATTTATAAGTATCAGTCAAAAAAACACATGTAAAAAGTTCTCAACAGCAATGAATCAAAAAAGCCACAACAGACTTGTCAGGCAGGGTGGCACAGTATGCAGCTGCAGGCAGCACCCTCTTTGTTGTGGCTCTTGCTTTAGACATCCAGAAGGAGGTGCAGTTCTGGCAACAGACAAGCACGTGTCATGGGACTTTTTGTCTGAGAGACAGTGGCTTGCTTCTGCTATCTCCAAATGTCAGCTGGACCAAAATAGAAATGAATAAAAAGGGAATAGAAAGATGATTCTGAATTTCAGAACTATCCAAGACTTTTCATTTTCTGTTGTGGCTGCTAGAGACAGACAACAAATCCAGAAAGGTTTCTAATCAGCCTGGCTGGGCAGCAGGTTGCAAACATGACTTTGCTTTCCACCACTCAATTCTAGACCAGAGCTCTTTCTTCCTTGTCTTGGAGTATTTATAGTAAGCCTAGCTAAGATCCCACCATTGACTATGTGCAAACTGAGCACCATCTATTAGGATGCAAGACAGACTCTTCCCTCCTTTTGTAGCCTGGCAGAGAGGGAAGCTTTCTTGAAAAGCAAAAGAACATTTTGATCAACAGAAAAGAAACCCCAATGATGGTCACAATGGAGGAACAAATATATGAACCTTCTGGAGGGAAAATAAAACTTTCAAAGCATAAGCATGGTGGAAAGCAGAGTTAGAAGCAGGGTCAGAGAATGGTACAAAGGAAGTATGTTACTTTTAACTTGTGGGACAGGAGGGAATATTTGAAAATAGAGCAGGAGTAGGAGCCAACNGGAGGAAAGCACATGCATAAGTGTGTGTGTATGTGTATGTATGTGTATGTATGTGTGTGTGTCTGTGTCTGTGTGTGTGTGTGTGTTGCAGGGGGATTTAAACCAGGAATACTTACAGAAGAGAAATACAACAAACTTCAGCTTAGGGATTAGTTGAGTTGGAGAGCAAGATTTTGGAAGTGCAGCATCTTGGTAACATAAAATGGTAAAATGGAGACTGGATGTGTGGGGTGATAGTATCGAGTCACTTGGATTTGGAGGGGTTTGGAGAGAAATGTCAAAGGTAATGGAGCTATTAGAAAGAGTGAAGCAGAGAGTTGAGGAACTGTTCAGACGAAGAAATAAAAGAAAGGAATTCCAAGGTCATTACTGGTAGGGAAAGCAGCCTACACTGTACAGGAGGAGATTTCTCTTCTGTTCCCACAGGCAGAGCTACTCTACTGTCAGACTTAGTGGAACAGACACCTAATATATAATGCCTGATGTGTGTTTGAAAACTGTTGCACCAAAGTCTTGTTTCCCCATAGCAATGCTGCTTGATGTTTCAATGTCTCCTCACACTGAAATTCGATTATGTTGTTTAAGTCTCTAGATGAAGCTGGTCCTAGAAAAAGAATTTGCCAGTCGGACTGATGATCAGAGTACTGATATAAGCTGGGAGCTGTACAAAGTACAGCCACAAAATTTCCCTGTCTCACAAAGCACCTGAGTTTTTAGCTGTTTTCCATCCCACAGTGGGATAGGATTTCTCATGGTATTCATTTGTGAGAGACAGAAACTTAGTCAGAATAATAAGTAGCATTTATCGTACTAACCAAGGAAGTGAGAGAACATGTCCCTGCTCACCCTGATGGGGACTACGTAATCAATGCTGGTCTCTGACTCCAGTGATGCTCTAATTATCAGACTATTTGAAGGTCTCCCCCAGTTTCTCATGTATTACAGACATAATTAGCCTGCATTAAAGACATAATAGTAGGGAAGGGAGAGCAAAATACTGACTCTGCAGTCCGATAGTCTGATGCTCATCTGAGCATTGGGGCATCCAGGTGTGAGCTGCTTTGATCACAACAGAAATGCCCTGGCCATAGGAAGCCTGACTAACAAAGTTTCTGTGTGTTGTCAGAAAGTTTACTTCAAATTGAGAAAGACTACACAAAATACATTTCACTTTGTTCAAAGTCCAGTTTTTGATCAACTGGCATTTTCCAATGAAAATGTATTTTTGGAGAAAATTCTTAGGCAGCTGTAGCTGTCAACACATCTATAAGTGTGATACTACCCTCTGATAACTAGCACATATGTACCTCAGCATATCGATTTCTGCATTTTCATGCAGCCAGAGGAGCAAGCCGATTTCCTAAGCTATTTGCCAATACATCTCACATATGAAGAACATGAACCTTTCCTGAAGCATTGTATGAACTTAGCTCCTCGATATGTCTCTGTCAATGCCATGAGCCTATTTTTTGATCTCACTCAAATCAGCTAATATTTCCCATGAGAACACATGACTTGCAAACTATATTTGGCTATTTGAGTTATGGGCCAATGATTACAGGCTTCTAATCTCAACATTCAGTTTGAATAATCATTTAAATTGACATAAAGAAGCCATTTCTAGAGTTGACCGGTTACTGTTACAATTGCTCCAACTTATAGCAGAAATTCAAAAGGCTACAGATATAGTATGAATTTGAAATTTAAGTCCCTTCAACTCTCTTATACTTCAGTTAAGTGAAATAGCAGACTTTCATTTTAACTGCTGGATTTTCAGTTTTTGTCTGAAAAAAAAATATATATAATTATACATAACAGAAGCAACAAGTAAGCAAAATTAGAGAAATCAAGAAAAAGGTGTGTTTAAATATAATACACAACCACATGTACTACAATAATTTTCATCCAATGAAAATGTGTCATGTTTCCAATACAACATGCAGTGCACACATGAAATTTACATTCTGTTATATGCAGACTTGGCATAAGTTTTGAAACAGTAGGAATTTTTCAGGACCCTACATTTATTTCTGAGCTGCTTCACTGAAAAACAGCATTTAGAAACAGCTCGTGGGAGTGGGGAATCTGTTAACAACTCAATAAAAATATTAACCTCCTCATGAAGTTCAGTGTGCAGAGACCTATAAACTGAAGATTGATGCAGAAATATATTTGTTCCGTGAACTGTGCTGTCAGGGAAAGGATGTGACAAGGCAAGGTTTTCAACTGTGCCGACAAGTGCTGGTAGAGAGGATTCTCCAATTATCTCCTAGGAGGTTTTGCAAAAAGCTTTTTTTTCTTTTTTTCAGTAGAGGTCAACGTGATGCTGTGTGCTGACATTCCGGTGGGCAGGCACCCTCATACCTATCTGCAAAGTGCACCTGGGAGGTTTTCTGCCTCCTGGCAAGCTGCTCACCAACACCCCGCCGTCCCTCACCCACCCACGGCGGTGGAACCAACCTGAGAGGCTGCCACTCCTTTCAGAGCTGTTGTGGGAGCTGGTGGTGCTGAAATCCTGTGACTGGTTGTGTGGCAATCTATTAGCCAATCCCTCAGCCACGCGGTAGTCAGGGATGTAAAGCAAGGCTAAGGGTTAAAGGGCAAAGGTCACAGTGGCATTGTGTGATTAGTCGACAGCACAAGCACATGCAACACATGCAGTTAGCAAGTCGATGGCAGTTGTGGTGGGGTAGCAAGTTTTAATTTATATTTTTTTGAAATGTATACCTACCCTAGCCTAATGGAAGGCAGATGGCTTGGTGATTAGCACAGGATAAAGAGCATTAAAAGCACAGAACGATCTATTTTGTCACTGTGTGAGGTTCAGCTTTCATGCAAGGTATGTAAGCATTAGTTATGGTAAATACAGTATCTCACAGACTAAAAAGATTTTTCTAATTCATGCATAGATGATACAGTATATAGCCAAGGGCTCGGGAAAGTAAGAGCTCTAATTACCATTGTTGCCTTTGCCTTGGTCTGGGAGAGAGTAGCCAAATCCCATCAGGTCATTTTTTTGCTGAATTGAGCTTTTCCACTGAGGATCAGGTAGGTCGACAGCCAACTCATGGATGCTGTTGGAATGCAGTATCTGGGTGGTGGCATATGGCGTAGCTTGCGTTATTTGGCTGGAACTGTTGTAACTAGTTTTCGTGGTGAAGTCAATGCTGCTGTAAATGGCTCCATCAGAAAGCATAGTAGCGGTTTTATCTCCTTGCCCTGGCACTGGTGGCAGCACATCTGTGGTGAACATAGGGGAATGAAACAAATCACTGATGCACAGGAAGCTTGAAAGTACCGGGGTTTAAGATGAAAAATAAATGTGTCATTTTGCACGTTTGCACTTCAGCTGAGACAGGTCCATGAGCCAACGAAGGGAAGATGATGTACAACCATCGCCAAGCTATCAGCATCTGTGACAGGCCTACCACTTGTCCTTCACGTCTCACTGCCTAAAACCATCTTTTTTTTTTTTCCCATACCTTCAACTGTGAAAGTGAAGTTTGGAATATTTCTCTACTGAGGAATGTTTTCAATTGTTCACTCTGTGTCAGAACCAATGAAACTGTCTGGGCTTCAGGGACATGATGAAAGGAGTGAATCTACAAATCACTGAGGAAACTTTCCTAGCAAATATGTAGCAAAAGTCTTAAACAGATGTCAAAGCTTTCAAAGTAATTTTTAAGGGCATCACCTTGACTTCCTTGAAGTTTTATGCACCAGCTTATTTAATCTGCTTTTTGACATTAGCTAGTATGTTTCCTTTTTTCAGCAAAAGAAAAATCTGACAAAACTAAGTTGTTCCTGATACCTGAAAGAAAATCAGTGATTATTCCAAAGGGATTTAAGTGATCAGTCTGTTAAAACAGCAAAGTAGTGTTGATAATGGAGAACAACTTGTTCAAACACTCCAGTACATTTACCTGAAAAACAGTACAGCATATTTAACTACATATCTGTTGACTTTTCTACATCTTTTGAATCTTATCACACACTGCAATTTGTATCTTTAATCAGTTAGATTGGCAATCTCTCTCCTTACTAAACATCTTAGTGACCTTTGCTGGTGAAGTACTAGATTTAGAAACTGAGACTACTGAAGTGTGAAGAACCTAATGATGACTGGCATGATGTCCCAAGGAGAACCACAGATCAGCAGATAACCCTCTTTCTGCTCTCTCAGAGGTCAATGTATCAAATGGTACTATTGTTACAATTTATTTAGACTCTGAAAAGTTGAATCCATTCTGAAATTTACTTGTTCCAAAAATGCATCATTTATATGACACTTGCTTTATATAGTTCGATGGCAGATACGGATTCCAAACGTCAGATTGTACTGGAGATGGTGCATACTCCCATAGTGAATATGATACCTATTCTAGGTATCACTTTCATTTTTATATACCTTTAGCCCCCGAGGGAAAGACAATTCTTGCACCTAGACAAGGGTTTAAGTTCAGTTCCAGACTCAGATATGGGTTTTGTGCAACCTCAGGGAATACAGTTGTTCATCTCACTGTCTGAAGACTTTTCCAGCAATGCGATATGATACTATGGCCTCCTCCCAGTGTTTTGTGTTTTGTTTGTGGGGTTTTTTCCCCCTGGAATGAACATTTAGACAACAGAACTAATTTCTACTGCATTCATGTTTGCAACAGTGAACATTTTAATATTTACCCTAATAACATCTGCAGTCTCAGGGCAACAACACAATACTAACAATAAATACGGCAGAAATTAGTGCTCACCAGAGATGGCAGAGATTAAATTTGGGTGTATCAGTATGATCTGGTTTTGTAGACAACAGTAACGGGGAAGTGGCTACACTTCTACATCTGCTACTGGATGTTTCCCCAAATCTCTCTGAAATTCAACTGTTTTGTAACTCATGAGATAAATGAAATAGTGCTGAAGTGCTTCCTGAGGGAAGCTCTTTTTTACTGCCTCGGGAGATGCCTTATGTGACTCCAAACCTAACCTGTGCTTCCCACTCACAGCCTTGTTCTCAAATGCCTCCCTAGGACATAACATAGATTTCACTCTTAAAAGCAGTGTTAAATCTCCTCACTTCATCTTCTGAGTTTCCTGAGTGCCTGATTGGCACTTTACTGTTTTCAAAATTCTTACAGGCCTTTCGTATTATCATAGACCTTTTAACCAGTAAAAGTGACCCAAGTTCTATCTATACAATAAATTCACATTAAAAGACATCTGACTTCTAATCCACCTTTAATGCAGAAGCATCCAAACTCAACTGCTGAAATAGATAGAGATAAGTGGTCTCAAAATAGACAGAATAAAAGTATGACCTCAACTGTAAAGATCACTGGTGGAAATAAGCTGCTGAAATTCAAAATGTAACTGTTGCATCTCTTGGACAAATTTGGACTGATGCCTCATCGATATCAAAGCCAAAAACTTTAAAACGTGCTTCCAATTTCAGTCAAATAGAGCTGAAAGAAAATAGTAATTTTTTCTGTATTATATGAGCTTATGAAAAGATGGAAAAGTACTGAAGGGTTTTATTTTCAAGATATTCACAGCAAAGAAGCTGGCAGATAATCAATTGCCTTCTAAATATTAAGAAAAGTTTTGCTTACTTTATAATATTTTTGCAAGACAAGAGCTTTACCACATTTTTATAGGGAAAATAAATCTAGAGTGGTATGTTGTAATTTGGAGTCAAACCACAGCCAAGAAGTTTTGCATGGGAACGTATAACTGACATGAGGGATGGTTCTCAGAAGCAGCTCCTGGTACAGTTCAAAACGGAATTATTTTCACATTTATCAGTTTGATGTTTTTATAGATTTTTTGCATTTTAATATTTTTTTTTTATATAAAGTTGTCTTGGGTTTTGTTTACTTATTTACATCTTTAAAATATTTATGCACTAGTTTACATTAGGAAGTTGTTTTCTGAACACCACTATGCAGAACTAGCTGGGTTAAAACCTTACAGAAACCAAGGAAGTAATAAACAGATGTGAATATTACTATGACTTTTAAAAAACCAAATTATACATCTTGAAATTCCCATTTGAGTAAAATGTTTGAAAGAAAATAACCCCTCTAAAGGTTCATCACCATAATTATAAATCATGAACTCATCTTCCCAAAAGGCCTCCCTCAATTCAAAATGGAAATAAACACGTAAAAGAATCTAAATAGTTCCCTTTTATGTATTTTTTCCTTCAAAAAGAAGGAAAAGTTTCTGAGGACATTTGAGGCTGCCTTCGTGGATTATGGTTCAGATTGAGAGCAGTCCCTCAGCAGAAAGGGGATGGGTAAGTTGGTAACAACAACAATGTTCTTCTGTCCTTCTGCTGAAGAAACATCCTTCCTGCATCCCTCAAATTCTTCTACACTCTTATGGCCATCCTCTATCCCTGGCTGCATCACCCGGCACAGCAGATTGCGCATCTTCACTCAAAAGACAATGATTTTGAGCAACAAATACATTTCTCTTGAGATGATAAGCAGACCTTGTCTCGCCTTTGTGGGGTAAATTACAAACTAGACCTACATTATAAAGAAGTAGACATAAAGTAAAAAGAACATTTTAAAGTCAATTTTGAATCAAATCTTGAGTCAAACACAGAAATAACTACAATGATAGAATTCTTACATAGTGCTTATCATAGCAGAAGCTCATTGTATGGTGACTTAAAATGAAACCTACCTCCACGACCAAAATTGCCAAGGTCATTTGGTCCACTAGTGCTGTTGTTTACTGGCAGACTTGTTGCAGGCCAAGAGTCTGCAAGCCAGGGATAACTGGGGTCACTTGCATTCAACAGACCTGGTCGACTGAAGCATAATAAGAAAAAAAAATATATGTACAAATATATATATATTTTTTCACAAAACTAAAATATCTGTGAGACAATTAGTGATTGAAGAGACCATAACACTATTTTTCTAACACTGTAGGTAACAGTTTAGGAGACTTTAATTTATTTCAAATTTCAATTTTGCAGTCTTTGATGATTTAAAGACCTTGAGCAGTTAATTAAGGTT